>JAAAKL020006212.1:0-18288 GCA_010016065.2 Carybdea cf. marsupialis auct. non (Linnaeus, 1758)
GGGGGGCGGAATAGGCTGAAATACAAGCAAAATAAGCTTTTTATATGAAATTCTATTGTTTATCTCACTCTCTAGGAAGGGGGGGGTGGAACAGGATGAAAATTTTTCCCAAGGGGGAACCGCCCCCTCACCCTCCTCAGCTTCGTGAGCGAACTGTTTAGGCTTGGCCCCCCCACTTTCAAAAGCGTGTCGGGGGCCCTGATAAGTGAGCTTTTAATATCTTGTCACTGACCTTAGTATAAACCCCCGACTGACGTACATATAGTAACATAGTCTGTTGGTAGTATATACATACTTTTAAAAGTTTTCACACGTCTAGTGACAGATTAGTCTTGTTTTTCTACATTTTACGAACCTTTAATCCTAACCAAAACTAAAACTCTGCTTAACTAGATACTCTTGTACAGGTCTACGATACCTTTGTGCTCAAAATTTGGCCAGTAACATTTCTCACATGTCCTCTTTTCAAGGACAGATTAGAACCCCCTAACAGCAGGTCGTCCAGGTACAACTAAACATGGTAAGAGGATGTAATGCCGCCAACCTCTAACCTACTACCCTTAACCTATCGGTAAAAAAGGGTATTAAACAGTCCCTCAGCCAAATTTGCGCCTTAAGCTATCCCACGTTTATAACAGAGGACTACCTAGTGTAAAATATAAATCTATTTCTGAAAGAACCGATAGTTTGAGAGTAGTAACCTCCCTCCTGTATCTCCGCCCTCGTCTCCACCATCAGATCTGCCCTTACGGAAAGTTCAACCGCAGGCCTGGTTTACGTGCCTCAGCTACAGCTTCCAGCGAGAAATACGATATTCTTTGTTACATTAGTTTGTTTCAAACGTCATTTTCTAAAGTAGTCTTTCTTGTCGAGAAACTTGCTTTGTTTTAACAATAAATGAATAAATAACAGGGTTGGGTCTGTCTGATGGAAAATGAAGAGATTTTGAATGAGAGGTCTGGAAATAAACCGTAACAAAGCAGGTGATGCGAAAGCTTTCCCTATTCAACAGCACCTTAGCAACAATGGCAGCCCCTCTGCCACCAGCTGGAGTACACTATCGATAAGTTGGTGTTAGCAATCAAGTACGGTGCACAGAGTATTTGGTGGGGGAAAGGTGAAAGTGCTTTTAAAAACACTGGTTTATTCATGCTTTTTATCTTAGCCGTACATTTGATTGTCGTAACGGTTTTAGTTACGAAGTAGGATGGCCTACAGCAAGGGCTCCCCGATCCCAATTAAGTCCAGCGCATCGTTACTGTGCAATAATTTGGCTGTTCTGAAGTCAGGAGATGGAGAAAAGACTATGCTGGCGGTAGTGCATAAATCAATTGTGTGGTTATTCAATCCAAGAGAAGCCTCCTCTAAGTCTTCTGACGGAGTAATGCCATATAAACAAGTTGTCTGCAAAGGAGAGGGAGCACATGCAAGTTCAACCATTTTGCAGGTAAATATCATTTACCTAATTACCGATTAACTGTGCTTCCTGATGCCGTAGTTAACTTTGTGAACTCTTGCATCAAAGGTCGTTCCTTAAAAGCCACCAATGTCAACATAGCTCAAGCAACTTCTTCATGGTGTTCAGGCTAGATATAGAGTCTAATCTAACCATGACTATTCATTTTGAACAATTGTTGAAAAAGTTTAGATCAGGAATCCCTTTAAGTATACCTTCCGAATGCGCCTGTACCTGTCATCAGTGATATTGCGCATATTACGCTTTTCCAAGACCACACCACATAGTCAGTTGACAAGAGGCCTTTCACATGTTAACTTCATTGCAAGACGGTATGGCAGTGGAAGAAAGACCGTTGTCAGCTCAGTAAAATGGAACATCATGAGACATTTCAACGTTTCATGGACGGACTCTTTTCATCCGGCAAATAACGCCTTTTGTACTCTATCTTATATGCTAAGTTGATTCGATAGAGCTATGTTACACGTAGGATTGTACTTTTTATTTTCTTTATGACTTTCTTTTCAATACAGGCCAAATGGTGTATCATGCCTCAGAGGACTGTTCTTGTTATAGCGTCAGTAAAGGGAGCCCAGGTATTGTAAAGCTAATGGCAACGTTTGTAATTACAAAGTATTAATACCCTATACACCTGTATTGTTTTTTTTAGATTTGTATGTTTGTAGACCAAGAGTACAGGGCACTGATTTTTTACCCATACTAACAAGTTAAAGATGGACATTTCAATCTCAAGGAGACTGGTTTATACATTTGCTTTGTACACCACTGGCATTATCATATTCAAGTGTTAGACTGGGCCATTTTCAATTTTAAGTGCCCATATCTTACTTGCAATGCCCATTAATATTTTTGATAACCTGAACTTAGCATGCAAAACCCTGATCAAGGCGGAAGTTGCATTTTCCATTATAGTGTATTTTATTTCACACTGTTTAAGATCCTCAATTGCGCTTTTTATTGTTTAATTGGTGCTCTTGATGTGAATTTTTGGTATTACATTGAACTTGAAGGTGGTAGAAAACTATAAAAATGCCAAATAACTTTAGTGCTGAATCTTGTAAATCTGTTTGATGATATCTTGCCAAGCCAGTTCTACGTTATGTCATGATGTGGTCGTTGAGTGAGTTCATTAGTTGACATCTTGTCCATAATAATACGTTTGGAGCCACATTCATTACTCGAGACCTATCTATAGATGTGTATGTGAGTATCATATACAGTTTATTATAACAGTTGTGAGGTCATAAATACTCTTTGAATACTATTTGGTGCCCAATAGAGTATCTATTTTTTAACTTTCTGGTTATTGGTTGCACTTTTAAGAAAGATTGTCTTAAGTCCAAACAAAGTGCATTGGATTTTGTGTTATTGTACATTCATCTTTATGTTGTGCCCTTTGGTAAGTACAATGTGCTTGGGTGTACAAGGCAAGACTTTCAAGTAGGCTCTGCCATATAAGTGGTATAACATTTAATAATGGTGTAAGGTGGCCCTGGATATCCCCATACATCTTGGGCCTTAAAGTGACCAGTGGAAAATAGCTTTTTATCTGACAATAATACATTTACCAATAACCCCAAGCATTTCAATGCAACAAATGTACTTCATGGGATCAAATTATTGTACAAAATTTTATTGTAAGTAGTTCACTATTTGTTTCTTATGTTTGTACATTTTGAGATATCACTCTTCCTGTACCTGTTCTTACAGATGTTTGAACCAGATGGCTCTGTAATGGTGTTCTGGCAGGCTCTTGTTCCAAACCCAACTGAAGGTAATGCAAAGAAATATTTTCTTACCGCAGTTACTTTGTGCCATACATAATCAAGGATTTTTAAAAATGTTGCCTCATGATTTGGCTTTGTGATATGCCAGTTGATACAAAAAATTTCTATTTTTGTTCTCCCTTTATATTAACTTTAGGATTAGCCCAATATGCAAGAGGTATCTGTGCAGTTGGAGAATCTTATATTTGCATAGGTATGTAACACATTTAATTCTCTTGCTTAAGTAGTCACTTCATCAGTAGATGCAATGGGAGTGAAGATAGTGAGAGAAGACACACTTTTCAGGTTTTTGTTGAGATAAAAGTAGCTTGGGAACTTAGCATTCAGAATTAATGCAGTAGTATAGGGAATTTAAAGATAACTACAGTAGTATAGGTATTTCATAGCTTATGCTTAAAGATTTCAAATTAATCTAGAGTAACTTCATGATTTGTGCCTATAGATTTGCAGCTCAATACATTGGATGACCAAGTTGTAAATGAATTTGTTGGTATTACTAAGGATTTTAGACCCATTTTCCCATGTGTGATTTACTTCTGAAAAGTTGGCTGAAGGCGCAAAGCTAGTAAGATTCATTTAATGTTCTATTCATTTTGTTAAACTTTAAAAAAGTTTTCTTACTTAATTACGAACTTTATATAAGCAACAATGTGGAAGGAAATCTGAAGATATCATAATGGTGATAATTTTCTTTTTTACTACTTTAAAGTATTAGTATATTTATTAGTATTAAGTTCAATCTTCTTGTATCAAATACGTTAGCAATGTCATCATTTAATACTTCCTGGTGAATACATTTATACATATATCGAGTTTCTGATGTAGAGTTCATTTTTATGGTATTTACACTGTAGTTGTATAGTGGTACAGTGTCAGACTCAAAATCCAAGGGTCATGAGTTTGAACCTACTCTGAACTTGCCTGTCATGATCCCGGAAGTACTGTGCTCTGTCATCTGCTCTCATTAAGAGGGAAACTATGTCTCAAGAGATAGGACAGAGAGGGGACTGCAAGCATGAATAGATTGCCATCCAAAGGGGAAAAGTAACCCCATTCTTAGTAGTGGCTTTGACCTTGAACAGGGTGAAAATTATGATTTAAAGTTTCTTTATTTTGTGGTAATGTGTCATCAATTCAAATCAAGGTGGTGACATATTTCTATTTTTTTCTTATAACTTACGGTTTCAAGTCCTCTCATCTCCGTGATGCCTTTTTACTTACAAGTGTTCTTAAAATGTAATATATATATATATATATATATGTATATATATATAATTATATATATATGTGTGTGTGTGTGTGTGTAATAAGCACTATTGATGCCATTGCTAGAATGCTCAATACAAGAAGATAGAGCCAGATATAAATGTGTAGGATGTGAAAGCTAAGGTAGTGGTGTATGTATTCCAGGCAAAGATTGATAGCTTGCATTGTTTTGATTGCTCAATTGCCTAATTCTCTGTATCTTATTTTCATGTTAACCTTTAGTAGTTTGTTTTTCATCTTAGGTGTTGCTAATGGAGGTATTCTTGTTTTTGATGTACCAAGCAAGGGACCTGCTGTTAAACTGCAGGAAACACTAGAAGTACACTCTGGCAGTATCAGTGATCTTGCATCTGATGGAGATTCAATGGTCTCAGCAGATGAAACAGGAAAAATTATTTTATGGAAGGCTGGAGGGCATTTTACCCATGCATTAGAAATAGATGGTTATGGGTTAGTACATGACTTAATTAAAGTCATTTATCCTCTTGATTCTCAATAATACATGATACATCATAGCCCTAACAACTGTCAACGCAATAAAATCAGTTACATAATTTAGAACAAGAAAACAAATTTGAATTCATACATCATGTTCAAGGGATTTGTCAGATATGAACAGCAACATACATCTTCATTGTTCCATTGCTCATTTGTTTGGCTCTTTATGTTACAAATCATGTTCATTGATGCATCAGCATAGGATTTGAATATGCTGGTTGTAGTGGTGAGATCAGGCCAGTCTAAGGTTCTGAAAAGTTTTGATTTTACCATGATTCTTTGTTCATGCATGATCACATTATAAGAACAGGTCCCCTATGTCTATTACTGCAGATGAGTCTGCCATTGTTAGGATAGAGGATGGAGTCTGAGTTTGGTAACTAATCACTTATTGGTAGTCAGCAGATGTGTTAAGAAGCAAGAGAAGATTTTCAAGGTTGAATGTTTACTTACTTTTTATGTATCAATCATCAACGTTCGTAGGTAATAAAGATGATATCAAAAAAGGACAAAGGAAATCGAGTGAAGCTATGGTACTCATCACTATAAATAGTAATTTAACGTAAATAAAGCTGTTCTACTGAAGCATACCGAAACTGATTAACATCCTCAAATGCCAACTACTAACTTACTCACTGCCCAGATTATGAATAAGGTATTTGATTATAATATGGCCACCAGTGCAAAATAATTTCTGACTTCCTCAAACAGGAATTTAACTAATGTGGCTCCTTTCTATTAATTACTCATTGAAGTTATTTATTGGTAAAGTATAGTTTTTATCACAATAGCTTTTGCTCTCTAACAATATGTTACAATGCTTTAAATTGAAACCTCATACTCTTCACTAGTTAATAGAGCCTTTTTATTTCATTTGATACAATTCCTAAAATATCTAGATTCATAACAATAGCTCCATCAAGTAGCCCTTTATTTAATTTAAAGCACTTTATATTTGTTTTATGATTTCAACAACCCCCACGCAAACAAGTCTCTTTCGGTTTGATTGAGTGAATAAAGTAGAGTTGTTAAAAAGCCCCATAGCTGACCTCGTTTGAGCATGGGGCTAATTTTGGAAGAAGCATCATTGGCAGGGGGTTAGGCTAAGAGGAAAATTAAATATTTAGAGAAAAAAAGAATTGTATCACTTTCCTGGAGGGGGGGGGGCTATAAAATCTTTCAGAAGGGGCTAAGCCTAAGGGTCTCCCAATTTATTTGAAATTATGTTTATCTCTTTCAGCTTTCTATTCTGTAAGGGATTTTACCTGATTGTGATTCTCTTTATGATTATCTTAATCAAAGTTTGAGGGATGTCAGGCTGTGTAATGCAATAATGGGAAGCCCCCTTTTAAATACTTCCATATCACATGTACCAAATATGCCCAGAGGCTTTTTTGAGACTTTTTACCATTTTCAGCAAACCTGCCTTAAGTGTTTCTCAGGTCTCTGTGATTCCTTTGCTGATCCAGTCATCATAATATGCTTGATATGTTTGGCTATTGTAGTTTGCTCATTTACTCAGTGCACTAGACATGCAATATGCTGCTTAGATGCCATAATGTTTCTGTGTGAATATTATTAGCCATTACATTTTCGTACCATTTTCTTGTCAGGGTTTTAGGGAGGGGGGGAGATATTTGATATAATGAGGAGAATCTGACATTGTACCCATACGTTGCTTACGTATTCTTATTGTTTTGAACCCTTACATTATGACCAATATGTTGTAAGTATTGGGATATTTTTAATGCCAGTTGTATTCATGCATTTTGTAAAGTACCTTGTGTACTTTTTATTAGCAAAATTTTAAAACTTTGTTTCATGGATACCTAGTGTCACCAGGCTGTACAATATCACAGGAATTCGTTTGTATATAACTTCTCTTTTATGGAATGCATAAGTATATCATTTTCAAGAGTGAAATGATCGTCCTAGTATTTTTTGTGATACAAAGCAGTTTTGACATTAGATTATTTCTGATGCAATATATTTTTCATTGCTTACCTTGTGCAATCAAATTGTTTTTACGTCTCCTATGTACTATCCATTTCTATTCCTGCAACTTGTAACAGTACATCAACTACTTTCTTTATTTGACTTTCCTGCCTCTCTAGCTATCCTGTTTCGTCCTTGGCACTTTGGAACAGTCTTATCATTGGGGCTTATGGTACTGGTCATATTAGGATATTTGACAGTGCCGATGGGACTATGCTTGCAGAAATGTGTGCACATGCAAAATGGATCAATGCTTTAGATATTGCTCGCGATTCAGGAATGGTATGTATTTAATGTAAGATGAATCACCCTTGACAGTTAATAAAGGTCAATGCAGAATATGCTCTCTTTGTTAAAACTGTACTGTAGTCGGTTTGAAAACGAGGTTAATTTTTTAAGTGTGCCAAACAGTTACAGACGTAAGTTCCTTAGTTCTTGCTACAGTTGCACTAGACGTAAGATATTTCGAACCGAAGGTGTAGTGGACAGTGGACCGTGCTGAATGCAGTTTTTATCAATAACACTAGTAGTGATTTGTGTGCTTCGATAACTACCTTGGCACAAATGACAAATTCAAATGACTTTATAAGTTTACTTGGTATCCATTACCTTGTAGCATTTTACTGTTTACATGATTCCTCATTTTCAGATGGTAACAGCTTCTGAAGATAGTTTTGTAAGAGTATGGAAAATTACATCAAAACCGTTCACGGTAGGTATTTCTTAGACTGACTATGAAGTGTAATATTACTATTTAAGTTCTTTAGCCGACTTATGATAAAATTGACGTCATTACCCGTCTTTTTCAACATTTAGAATGGGATGAGTTGTAAACAATGTACCAGATGGTGAATAATAATATTCAAGAGCTTTGAATATATTCTGATACTTATGAAATGTGCACCTTCATATGTTATGTATTTTGCAAACCACATTGCTCATTACATTAGCCATAGCTTCACTATCGACTGACTTTGGGAAAATGTGGTAGGAAGAAAGGAATTTGGTTCTTTTGGGTCAAGTAGATAAAGAGCAAGACTGATGACGTAAATTGCAAATATATAAATTTTGGTGGGGAAAGTGTTAAAGTATTTATTATACCAAAGCTCACTTACTAGTGAAAGGGGCATTTATTAAAGGATAGCAGTCGTAGGCACTTTGTCGATATCTTTGTCTTATCCACTGCATATTGGCGTATTCAATTGTTGTGGTTGAGAAGGATTGCAAATATTATAAGCTTTGTAAGAAATGACTCTTTATGTGATAATCGAAGTGCCACCTATCTCCAGTGTTAGTTTTAGGAGGCAACCCAGGCCATGGTCCAGGCCCCTAGGGGTGGCATGCAGCTCGCAATTTCATACAAAGAAAAGTTTTTCTCGTAGAAGTAAGAGGAAGTTTTGAAAGTGGACTCTCATGAGGGAATAAAGCGCCTTCAGATCCATTTTTGTGTGACCTCTTCAAAAGTGCATTGCATGATGAGATAGGGCTTGGCATCCTCCCAAACCATAACTGCCTCCTTTTACCCACTTTGCACTCTGCATAATTGCAAGATAAGGGTAGTTTGTATACGGAACGTAATGCTCTTTTCAAAAACGAAGGAAAACTTTAAATTTAGGTGATTACGGTTGCATCTTCCACGTCTTGTGTAGTTCAAGGTTTTACTCTCGAAATGGTTGTGCGTCAATAACCTGCTAGAAGCATCTGCACTTTTTTATATACTAATTGACCGATTTTCTTGGCGCAATTTACTGATACAATGTCACATTCTCGTCAGCATATGCCCAAGTTTCCTTAAAGCGTTAACTATATTTCTTTCATAGATCAAATTCCTTGCACGAGATCGGTTTGCTATCAGTGAGCTAGTATTTCGTAATCATTAAGTATGAGGGCAACAAAACAAATCGAAGAGTATTAAAGAATGGAAGCGTTGGTGTTTGTTTTAAAGTTGTTGTAAAGCCTTTTTGACTTACCTTTGTAAACAGGGAATGTAGAATGTAGATATCTTGCTATATGAGCCTAGAAAGGTATGATAACATTGATTTCAAATGGTCTTATTCATGTACGATAGAGTTGCACTAATTCATGTACATTTTGTTTAAAATGGCTGAAGTGGATTTCGTTACAGTAACCCCTTTTAACATTGATGTAACACTTCTGACATAATATATTTTAAGATGGCAACAGGTATAATCACACAAAATATTTTTATGATAAGTAGCGAAAACATTTTGGTACTGAAAGCTTTTTCGTCTGACACTTCTTAAACGATGAAATCGTTTTTTCGTGGAACATGAGAAGGAACGAATAAAACTAATACCCAGCTGTGTTATAGGAGTAGCCAATCAGAACTGAGGCTGCCAGATTGGTATTGTTTTGAAGCGTAACAAAATGCTAGAATTTTAGGGTACATACTAACCTAGAATTGCCAAGTTATAAAATTATAGAAATTTTCTTGCTAGGATGCACTTTCCTAGAATCCCTTTGTGAGAGTAGATACTAGTACCCTAACCCTAACCCAAATTTGATTGTAGATTAGCACATCTATGGTTAAGATATCCTTCTAGGATAGTACATGTGGAAAGATTCTAGGACAGTGCATCTCTAACTTTCTAGCATTTTACGCGTCTCAGTCGTTTTGGTGAATCAGTACCTTTTCGACTGAATGTTTAACCGGAAAGACCCAATGAGAAGACAGATTCTTTCTGTCTACAAAGCAACTGTTTTCTTGCTTTTATGTAGACGGATTCCAGAATGGGAAAGGCAAACGTAACTTTATCTATTATACGGAAATGTCATTCATATACATTTTTCAAGCAAGTGCTTCCCTATGGCTGAGCTACTTTGCTTAGCAGGGTTTTTGGTTTTTGAAACCCGAGGTGGCTGTTTCCTTTTCGGAGCTAATTTTTGGCGAATACATCAAGGAACATAGTATTTAATTCTTACATCCTTCCTCTGTCCACCAAGCATTAGCTTCCTCCTTTGAGCTACATGAAGGAAGTTAGCGTCCGACTTGTATAACTAAGAGCTGAGGTTTTTCAAGTATAAGGCCTATGTAGCCTAGTTTTAAATACTGTGAAAATTCGTTGATTATTAGAATGAGGGGTATGGAGAGGGAAGGGAAGACTGCAATTAAAGTTCCAACTGTTATAACAAAACCTTCTAAATAAGGCTAAAATTGTCTTAAAATTAGTGAAAATGAATGCTAGATTTGCGACCAAGAACTCAACTTTATTGCCTGCCTTGTATGCTAGTTTATGTGGAGAGTATCCTCCTAACACTGACCTGCTCTTGTGTTGACACATCTGTGTATACTAGCTCTTTATTTCCTATTCTTATCATTTAAAGGTGGACTTCATTTACCAACATTGCATCACCGACGTCCAGCTTTGTGGGGCTAAATTTTTAGACCAAGCAGGAAAGTCATTTGCCATCACTGGCTATGATACGTCAGAAGTGATGGTTTTCAATTCCTCTTAATCACTTAGTGTGACCAATTACTGTTACTATTAATGTATACAATTTTTTCTTGTTATTAAGTTAAATTGTGTGTATGGATTCTCACTTCACACAAAAATCACTAAAACAGTGCAAGTGCACATCCCTATGGTGAGATTCTAGTCTGTACCGTCGTTAAGCTGCCCGGGGATAGTTCCAACGTGTTGATGGCTCGTTCTTGTACTTTTTGTGACATCATATGAGCCATACTGAAATGGTAACAGTAAAAAATTGAAAATTCACAATATCAAATACGCTGTTTTAAGTGCCATGCATACACAGGGAATTGATCCTGTAAGGTCTCATTTTGGTCACAAAATTCGATGTGTGGTGTACTCTCCAGGACAATTCTGTAGAAAATACGACTTGTGATCATTTGACTACCAACATGATGTAAAAAAATAGTTGTTTTTAGTATGTTTTAACGATCGCCCCGTAACAAGAGGCAGTTGCGCACTTGGGTGTGGCACTGTTTAGGGGTGCCCAAGATTCACTAAATTTTGGGAAAGCACCACTTTTCTAAAATGTCTGACGTGAGGGTCCTGCACTATTGCTACGATTAGCCTGTTCGGTGTTTGTATTTGCCATACATGACATACCTAGGTATTGCGATTAGCTTAATGTATTTATTAAATATCAAACAGTCAGATGGGCTGAAGTATTAGCTCGTTTCAAAAGTCGTGCATGTATCACCTTACCATTTTGTGGATGAGGAATCGGTGATAACCTCGCCATCATTCTGAGGGCTAGGCATACAGTGAAGGACCTTTTTGAAACCACAGAAAGATAAATTTGGTATAGATAAAGCCCGTCTGAAGTAGATAGGTAATCGTATTGCAGTAAATGTAACTTGCAAAAGTATTGTACTCAAGAACTTTGCTTCCTTTTCCTGCCACGTAGTTTACGTTAAACTTGCATAGATATTTATTTTTCTAATCAGTGTTCACTAAATAGTCTTCTGCTCGATATTTCATTAGAAAAGTTTCCCTTATTGTCAAGTGTCACCACTATGTACCGTAATAGATAGAGCGTGCTGACTGAACTCTAGAAAGCATAGGACAAGATTATTAATATCTAGTTGGATGTTAAGCGCTGTATTGTAGACGTTGGTGTGACCAATCTTGCTGTTGATTCAGTGAAATAAGATGTAGGGAACTATTGGAGTTGTAGCACGTTTTACAGGGCTGTGTAGTTTAAAGGCAAGCAACTGGCCAGTGCAGACGTACGGTAGTCGTCTTTTCCTCGGAGGTTATACTTGGTAAAATTTATGCGGCTGTAAGAACTACATTGCTGGAGTTGTGGAGACTTTGGATGCATGACTCGCTATTCGAGGGTTTGAATTCCGATCGGGTCGTT
The DNA here is from genome assembly GCA_010016065.2 of Carybdea cf. marsupialis auct. non (Linnaeus, 1758). Lineage (NCBI taxonomy): Eukaryota > Metazoa > Cnidaria > Cubozoa > Carybdeida > Carybdeidae > Carybdea > Carybdea cf. marsupialis auct. non (Linnaeus, 1758). Next base: position 11,875 of record JAAAKL020006212.1, read on the forward strand.
GGACAGATAAATTCTGTTAAGGTTTACGATAGCAATCGTGAGTTGCGCGTGAAAAAGGAACTCCATTCTATGTACAACAGGACTCTCGATACCTTTTAGGTTCTGGTTTGTTACAGGTTGGTGCTACAGGAGTTGCTGTTCGTGTCACATTGGTTAAGAAGGGCATGAAAGTGAATGGAAAAACCGATAATAGTCATCGTACTTTTAACGTCTTCGTATCCGTGGTAAGGCTTGCAAAAGGTTCGTTTATGAAAATCGAATCAGGAGGAAATTCTTCAAATGAGCGTTTCGAAAGGCGAAACAGAGCGTAACATAATAGTCATGTATGTTGTGTACCAATAACGTCTTGGTTACGAGGCCGAGGTGTCGTATACTAACATAAAGGTCTGCACTACGTAAATGGGTTAAAAACTGGTGCTGTTAGGTAGATACCTTCAGTACCTCTTAAGAATTTTTGTAACATCAATAGGGATTTACGTGCCCCGTTCTTAAGCCATGACATTTAAATCTAGAACAGAAGCCGCTTACTGTATTTCGATGGGTAGCGAGTGTTGGCTATGATTGCATTTGCGTACCTTGCAAGTTGTGCGTTAACGACATATTGAATCTTTTCTGTCGCCCGGTTTCATAATAGGGTATATTTAGAGGGGTTTTTAATTGTTTAGACTTAGGTGGCAAGACTACTATCACATAAACACACACGTTCTGTACAGTAATTGTCCACTTGCCGAGTGTCTAGTCTTTGTATTTGTTTTATACATTTACGAATAATATTCTCGACATACGGGATGAGCATAGACAAGATACAATTAAAACTGCTGACATTAAACTTTTCGCCTCAAAGTATTCTGCTGTGACGTGTTTACTCTTCTTTTGTTACTGACAACCTGAAGCGAAGCAACTGATGAATTCTGCGAATATATGGATTATAATGACGGGTGGTTATTCCGAGAGTTGAGTAGCCATTTGATACTCTGTTATCGATTCTGTGTTAGTTCCTGATATGGATTCAGCTGCTTCTATTCAAATATAGGCTATCCAAGTCTTGGCTTTAGCAGTGATAAACAGCATAATTTGTAGCCCGCTCAAGCAGCATGAATTTATTCATGCAGTGGCGCGGAGAAAGCGGGGGCTGGAGAAGGAATGGTGGCAGTATTGGCTCTCCTTTACATTCTATAAGTGTACAAGTTGCCCGCCATTTCAAAGCCTTTCTGATGTAAGATATCATATCAGTGCTCTTTAAGGCAGTGTTTCTCAACTGCAGGTCCGCAATGATTTTCATACATCTCAAAGTTATTTTCATTTGCACAACCAGCAATGATTCCTATTGTTTTAATAAACTTGTATTTGTATGTGTATTAAGCGCAATATAAATGTTGTCTGCGATACGACGCTGTTGCCAAAGCATAGTGCAGCCACCACCTCAGTCCTGAATATGCACCTCTACGTTACAGAGCAAACGTCGATCGGATAGATGTCAGTATAGCCCTACTTCTGTAACCTTGGTAACTTCATTACAGCCACGTTTGTCTCTAATGTTATCAACGAAGCAGAAGCAAATATCTTGCTAAAGTTGTAGTGAATTGAGTAACTTTTAAATACATTGGCAATTTCTTTCCTGAATCTCATTTACCGAAAGAACGCTACTGTTGAAGTATCGTAAATAGTTGTTGGTGCAACATTTTTTGAAAACTGCCAATCATGTGTCTTGAATAATTCCTAGCAATATCTCATCTCCAAACTTTCAAATGCTTTCGTGACTTATTAAACGTTCGGCCTCTTTTCCCGCTCCCCGGATGCAATGGAAATTTAACAGTGAAGTTGCCCCGTCACCTCCGAAGGCAGCTTTGAGACAATACTGACAAAGACGCATGAAACTGCAACAACTACGAAGGAGTGTTATAAAAAGTGAAGCTCTTAGAGTAACATTTACTTAGGAACAGGGCGGTTCCTTATATCTGGATTTCATATGCCAGCGGGCTTATGTTCGAGAGTTTCCTATAGTCTGGAGGAATTAATGAGTGTTTTGTATAAGTAATAAGACTCACGACGGTAAAGGCTGCTTACAAACTCCTAGCCCCTACCAAACATTGTTGTTTCTAATTACAGCAGAAGTCGAAGTGGTTAACTACATCATCGACATACAGATGTACATTGTTTTAATTGACTTCAACATTTGCTACACCATCCATTCGATTGATGTGACAAAAAGGCAACGAAAGCAAATACTGGCACTCGCCAGTGCTTTCTAGTCAGCAGCTGGAAGGTTGGGCCCTCCATGTGTTTGGAGACTTCAGAGAAGCACTGCAGCACTATGTTCGCCCCACTTCTCTCTGTTACCCCGTAATCACTGGTGGGAGATGATATGGCGTTTTTGATGTGCCACTCATTACTACATAATTGTCAGCGGGAAATATGCAACGTCTCACTATCTTCATACATTAGCGTCCTCAAATCATCTTCGAATATCCGTCTTGAGCTAAGTTGAAAGAAGTGCTTTCTCTGCAGGACTCGGCATCTTCTCCCACAATCGTTCACTTCAATTCAAGTGAAACCTATGTCACTGCTCCGAACATGTAATCTTTGTGCATCCTTTAATTTAAACAGTCTAGGATACAAAGCCACCCTTATTCTTTACACGTAGTTCCATAGTTCCATATATTTCCTTTTTTCTGGCATATCAAGACTTTACTTTCATTGGGCTGCCAGCTCCAATAGGGGGAGAAATTGTCTTTCCCATTCCAAATAACGTTGTCCGATCGCTACAGTATTATTACTACGGGGAATATTATCAACATATCAAGATGTATATCAGTCTTTATTACTCCTTCCTTCTGCAATCCTTTTTCCTCGCAAACCTTCTTTTTCGTTGGCTTGAAATTCTGTTTTCCAGCACCATGATTTATAACTTCCTCTGGGCCTCTTTCATTTATAGTACCCCTTCATTGTTATGCTCCAATTTCCCTTTGATGCTTCTAATTTTTCCTTCAGTATCTGATCATGTATCCCAGCGTACCTTCCTGCCGACTTTTAGCTAGACAGAGCATGCTTTAGTGTCCCGTACTCGTCGCACTGGCATTTGACATCATCGGATTCCACCTTCCACATATCACCTCAGTAGATTGGTTAGCAACGTCAGTATATCATGAGTGGACTAAACCACTAAACTGGTCCTGGCTGACTCCAACTCCCACAACGTTTTTGAAGGCAGCATTCTTTCAGCCATATCCCAATGCCCCTGCCGAGCACACCATATAACATGTAAGCGTCCCTTCTCTTGTTATATCTTCGTAACTCAGTGACAACCATACCCTTCTCCTTATTTTCCATCTTGCAGAAAGGCATAAAGTTGTTGCAACTTATCCGTGTCATCTTGTTTAGACTGCTCCCTCAATATCCTGGTTCTCGTGTGCCATCTCTGCTCTATCACCCACTGCCCTCTTCTTGCTCGTTCGTACGTCCAGGGAGTCAATCTTGATGCTTTTATCTCATGGATGTCATAGCATCATCACCGTCCTTACTTTTCTTAACTTCAACTCTTCCACATTTGATGTTATTGCGAATTTCAAGTAGTATACCCTTTTCATATTATGCTGTGGTTCCAACGCATTTTGGGAGACTAAAGCACTTTCTAGTGTAACCACGGCACTTCGTTTAACACACCTCTGGCCTCTATTCAGCAATTTCGTGAAGGATCAGTTGTCAGAGAAAGATAGGTGCAATCCAAAATACAGGCGCCAGATCTTTGATTTCTCTATGAGCTTTGTATTAAACGATAATCGTAAATACCTTCTTAGCTTTGTTAAAAATCACCAACTTTAGCTCTTGTCACTAACAGTTCCCCTCTCGCATGTATATTTGTCCAGGGCTTTCTATTGGCTTCTAGCATTCAGTTGTTTTTTATCCTACTGCTACCGCGAATTTGATCTCTTTCGGGTTTCTTTCATCTTGAATATAAAGCTACGTGACTTTTTCATGGGAACGACTTATCTCCTAGTAGCCCTCTCTAACTTTTACACCACAGTAATGTCGTTACGAATATCTTAAGGAAATGGGGAGGGAGTTGAACCTTTGAACCTCCAGTACCAGCACAAACCATACCATGACCATGCTGTTCTTCTACGTTGTCTCTATCTGTTCTGCGTGCTGTTACATAGGCATTACTTGACCGATGAACGTGAACACCCGCCTCTATCTAAATTTGGGGACCAGCCTATCTTGCGTATTTGACTTGACTACAGAAAGACTGTCATCTGGCCCATCACTCTGTCCAAAACCCATTGACAGTTGCAAAATGTTTTTGAGGAGAGACGATTTCAAATGACAAGTTTGAAAAGGTACTACAGAAATAGAAATCTGTATCACCAACGGAATAGAAACCGGCGACCCTCGCATTTGCGGCGTGCGTGCGCTCTAATAGAGCTGGGCGAACACCGCTTATAACATGTTCTATATCTTTAGTCGCCACATTAGTTTTAAATCCACTACCGATGTCCATAGACATCCACCTCTACGCGAATTTAGAGACCAGTTTCTCTGTCGTATGTGGACTTTTCCTGATAAAAAGATGTATTCAGAGCAATATCCTCCAGGCTTACTAAAGAGAATTGGCTTCTGTGTCATTAATGAGTCAGATTTTAACTTAAAGTTCATTTATCACTATCTATCATATTTTGATTATTTTCTGAGTAATGAAAATTGGAAATTAAGGGGCGGCGTAGATACATTATTTTCCAACGAATGAAAACTTGCCAAGCAAATCAATAAAAATCTAATATAAATGATCGATTTTGCTTACGGTATCCATATGTTGAATAACTGTATTTATCAAGACTAAGAAATTAGGTAGGCTTGCGCGAGTCAGCTTTCAGATAAGTATATTGTCAGCACTACAAAAGTTTTACTTTTCGCGTAAAATGAAGTCTATAGGGTTCCATGTATCCCATTTGATCCAGAGCATTGCACTCTCTAACACCAACACTATCATTGCATAATGAGTGTAATATAGAGAGAATTTAAAGATCCTGAATCAACAGAATAGGATAATCGAGACCAGCGTCTCTTTAGGGCTACATTGCCATCTCTCGTATGATATAGCATGTTATAGACAATGCTGGAGTTCTACACACAAAAATCAGAGTATATTCGTAAGGTAAGTTCATGATCTTTCAAGGATGTTTTTCTCCATATCCTAAGAGAGACAAGGGTCAACAGGTATGTTGTCAAGACTATAACTGTTTCATTACAGCGTCAATAAACGTAAACAAAGCCTAGTCTGTAAACACTCATAAATCTGCGATCTTATCATAATTTGAAGATCATCATCTTTTACCATCTTCGGCCACACTTTTTTTTGTTTGAACCAGATAATTTGGGCTGAGGCTCAGTGTTCTTATTTTTCCGGTTTCAAGCAGGCTCATTTGTTCTTATTCTGTTCTTACGACAGCTTACGACGAGTTAGGGGTCTGTATGAAAATGGTTGGCATGAGGGGGAAATCATGTATTGTAACAACAAACTCGGAGAGTATGTTATTTCATTTAGTGACGGTTCATCGGGCTACATAAGAGCCGAAGTCATTGACGGTGTTGAACTAATTTTGTTTAAATCACTGCGTAACAAATTATGTTTTTATGAGTTTTCATCCAGCCTGGTGCTGTTCATAAATTGTTCTTAATGTTTTGACAATGTGAGCCTCGGTGTTCTTACTAAATGTGTTCTTACTGAAAAAAGTGTAGGCTAAATTCAGCTCATCACGGCTTAAGTGGTGCCAGAAACAAAGTCTCTCTCTATCTTTTCTTTCGTCTTCTCTTTTTCCTCTTACCTTTAAACATTCCTTCAAAGAAGATTCCTGAGAGACCAGCATTAGATCTTTGGATGTGACCATGAAGTTTGAAACCTTCGCTTTGGATAACTGAGACGATTGGAGTAGGGATGATTGTTTTCAACAAGTTGTCAATTTTAATTTTTGCAAGGAATTTGTCTCAATCTCATAATGACATTTTGGAACGTCTTAATCCACTGAAGGAGGTTACTTGTCCAGTTCACACACTGAAGGCCATTGAGGAGAACAAGAATGACAAGTGTTCTATAGACTCATTATTACAGATGTTATGGTTCTCTTTTGTGTTAATCAGTGGCGGCTGGTGGTGATTGCAGCAGGGGGTGCAAATCTGGGGCGTGGTCAGTTAGGCATTATGGTGGTGTACTTTTCTGCCCAATTGTGACATGTGGTGTCAGGTTACAATTAACCCTAGTTACAATTTCTTAAAAAATGCATATGCTTGGCATAGCTCACAATCTTTCATCTGTCCTTTCAGAAGCAGATTATGTTCCATCTAGCAAACAAAACTTATGCATAGGGTAAATCAACCCCATTCTATTTATATTGTGCATTTTGAAGTCATTCAATAACA
>JAAAKL020006213.1:0-18288 GCA_010016065.2 Carybdea cf. marsupialis auct. non (Linnaeus, 1758)
CTGAAATGGCGTCCAACGACTGACCTCACTTTCAGACGAAAGATGCTCGATCCAGTGTTTTTTAGAGATCAGTGGTCTGCCCTGAGTCGAAGCTTTTCAATACACCAGTACGCATGCGCATTATTCCGTACACCTTTGTTATAGTCCGTCATAACTAGAATCAAAGACCACTGATAAAGAGCTTCCTGTTATTAAAAACCTATCAAACAACTTCCGTTAGTTAAATACGGGGGGTTAAAAGTTATAATCGCATTTTTGCCAGCATAAAAGTGAGCTACGTATACTGTTTTAATAGTTTTCAGACTTTTGATGATTGCACATAGAAACCTTATATTTTTCGTCTCTCTATTTCCACGTTAATTTTTAAGGTTGTGGCGGCCACGACCTGCACTACCCCTTTGGCTTCGCCTCTGACTGAGCCTTTTCTTTACCGCCCACGGCGCCAATTTTTACTGCCAATACCGCTGCTACTAATAGTTGTTCTGCTGCTTTTACCTCTATCCTCTGCTATTGATAACCCTCGCGTCTTAATTGCTTTATAAACATCCTATTGTCAAAGAACAAAAACAATTATAAATGTTATTGTATCTGTCAAAATGTAGTAACTAAGACCAAACAAACATCTTCCTAGCTTTGCTGTTGTCTCAAATAATATATTCTTGTTATCTTCCAGTTTAAACCCCCCGGAAATTAGAAAGCAAGAATGGGCACACCTTTCTCTTTTCTAACCGCATAATATCTTGCTAGTAAACATTGATATTTATGAGGTTACATCTCTATTGATCAGATAGTTAATGTTCTTACCTACAGCCAGTAAGTTTGTTCTAAGCGTGGAATTGAAAGGGTACAGACATAGCTGCGGCTCATTCCGGTCAGGAATTTTAATTCAGCAGGAAAGATATCCTTATAGGTTTCCGAAGTTGTAGCCTCAGAATTGGGTCTTCTGTGATCAACCGAATTATTCTGTTGGTCGCGTATTTGTAAACATAAGTTGCTAATGGTGACGTTGCCACGGATTAGCAGATCTGCGAGACCGGCATTAACGTCCTTTAATCTCAATTATGAAGGAAATTCTTTGTAATAAACTTACATTGGGAATTTTTTTCTGTAAAGGATAGGTAGATTGTATGTCTGGATCCTGCTGAATCATATTAAGCCACAATAACGTTAAATCATCCAGAAAATAGTACTTGCCGCTTGCAATATTCCTGACAAAGCTTGAGTGGAAAACGAAACTGATGTTTGGACATCTTTTGTTGTTTTATTCTATTTCATCATTGGATGATCTGTGTTTACTCCTTCTTTTTATCAGCCATCATAGACACAAATTCAATAAGAGACTCTTTACCTATTATTGATTGATGACTGAAACCCAATGTCCTTACCCAATATCAATTCTGTACTTTTTCGAGAGTGAATTGCTATCTTAAGATACGTCCTAGGTAGATGACTGGAAGTTGAAAATACAAGTATGACGTTTTCAAATCCATAGACAAATGAAGGGTCATGTTATGTGAATGTTTCAAACATAATCAATAAATGATCTTTATTTGTCAGCATTGGTACTTTCATCTAAACACTCGCAAGATATTGATATGTATTGATAAGTTCTAAAATTCTGTTAAGAAACAAATGTTAAACGGTTGCAGTGTAGAAGTTGAAAAGCAATGAAACATTGAATTTCAGATTATAGATTTTAACAACGGCTTTGAAAGCAGAGAGAACAGGAAGTACATTCTCTTCCTGTATTTTTGTCGCGTTACCAGCTTTTCAGTTACATAAACAATTATGGAAAAACTGTAATTTCTTATGCTTGAACTTATTATTTTCATCTCTTTCCGGGTATTTTACATTTGTCAAACATATATGAATGATTCCAAGCTACAAATTATTAAAGCATCTCCCAAAAATTCATGCTCTATCGTTATTGCCAAGTTATCGTACACAGAAATTTTGGGTTCCACAATTTCTTTGTCTGAAAAGGGTCAAAGCCATCTCAAAGTATTCCGAAGCCCATAACTAGTGTTTCATAAAAAACTTGCAACAGAGAGGATTTTTTCTTCCCGATGAATCGTTTTCCATTTTTAAAACTTTATAGTTTTTTCTGAAAACTTCCCTTTGTTGTAAAATATGGCTAACCTATCTTTTTGCTATATTAAATGACACCTTGGTTACATAAATCTATGCTCTGGCTTTTTTCACATCTGATTCTGCTCGGAGTAGAGGGAGATTGCAACTATCTAAAGATAAGTCCCACGGTACTGAACTTTGGTGTTCTCTTATTTATGCAATCCTGCAGTACTAACATGGTGAAATAATCATCGTAGCTATAACTCATTAGATATGAGCTTTCTTGTCCACCAAGGGGCATTGCTCATTACTTTTTCGATTTCAATTTTGTGTTATTTTTAATTTTGCCTTACAACTTTGCCTTTCCTTTACAGTTAACTCTTAAAATTCATCTTGTTGCATAATATACGCAGCGACTAAAGGGATATATTCAATATTTGGTTTTAAAAATAAGAAATTTTTGTTTGAATGGGCAATTCACTTTCTGACCACACCAGAACTGTTCAAAGTTAATTTTGATCAAATCTGTCAAAAATTTAAATATTAAAAAATACAATTTGATATACAGGTAGGATAAAAATACAGGTAGGATAAAGGTACTAGTTAGAACTTTTGAAGTCTCTAACACCTACAGACTGGTAATGACAGGCAAACGTTAGGCAGGGGGGGTTTCAAACGTTACCCTCTCCCGAGTAGAACATGGTTAAGATGGTTAATATTAGTAAGGCACCGATTATTTTATGCCTTTCTACCTCGTCCATTAAACTTTACCTGTCCACCTAACTGCCCCGGCACATGAAACCTCCCCTCCCATTAAGCTGCTCCTGCCCATTAAACTATCCTTGTCCATTAAAGGAAAGTCACAGTTTATTTGGGTGATACGAAGAGCTTTACTTGTGGTTTGTCCTCACAACCAGAAACGGAACCATAAATTGGAAATCCACTTATCTTAATAACATATCTTTTAACCAATGTATAGGCGATTATTAAAGTGAAAAGTGTTTTAAATTCGACTTCAAACACACGACTTTTGCTAAACAGAGGATGGTATGCCTAGCATGTCAGAACTCTAAATTAAAAAAATATTATAATGGATGATGCTTTATGAAATTAAAAATCTCTCTGAAGACATATTACATATTCTTTATATATTGTGGAAATAGTTTGTGCAAGACAGCTTATGACAGCAGCACACTGTAATTTTAAACGATACAAATAGACATCAGTAAATGAATCTTACTCATCGCTGACTCATCCCGCCTTGTATACAATCTTCAAAAGGGGTTCACTGCTCAATTTCTTCTCAATACTATTGCTTATTGCTCTAGAAGATCAGTCAATTGTTGAAAGAGTGATACAGCAACATAGATAAGAGTATATTCGTATGCACTTGTATATATGTATATAACAAGAGATAACGGATCTTTAGGCACAGTCAATCCTGTTAGACTTGGTTATGGGGATGGCGGGGGGAGAGGGAGGGGTAAACAGACAAGCAGCTATGTTAATATTAGAAATTTCAATATTTGTTTGTTTGTTGTTTTTCTGGTTGGCATACTCGATTTCGAGCATAGCCCATTAACCAGCCAGAGTGAGCAATGTCCTGGGGAGAGAGCACATTTACATGGGTGGTCTTCCGTTGCCTCCCCAAGCTGATAGTCTTTACATCGGGCTAGGCGGGTTTCGAACCCAATACCTCTGGTATGTGAGTCCTTAACCACTAGACCACGGTGGCTCTATATTTATTACTTATGTTTGAAAGCTTGGAAGAATTTTTTATTCATCCATTAGTTACAAAAAATTTAAGTTTTTGCATTGTAAGATGGTGTCAATGCTCAGCCGGAAGTTGACAAGTACCTATACACCGTTCAACGATCCATGGTTGAAAAGACCGTTGGCTATTAACAGGTAAATATATAAGCTTAAACTTTTAGGTTACGTAAAGTACTACACATAGAACTGGTTGTAAATGCAAAAAGCCAAGTTTGGACTGATACATTTTTAAAATGTTCTCAAGTCACTCTTCTTAGGGTTTTAAGACGTCTTCATTGGTAAAGTAAAACACAAAACGTCTCAGAAAGTGGTTGAGCAAGTAGCTGTTGAGATGCAAGAACAAATATAGGGCTGCTGGTGTAATACCCCTTTTCTAGTATGCATAGGTTTGAAAACTATTTTCCACCTCAACGAAAACCAAATCCTCACATAAAGCGGAATGGTTATCATGGTAGTTTTATCTGAAAATAATTGTCTTATTGTGATTCATACTGTATTACATTAAGCTTCTTAAGCTCAGATCATATTTCACTGACCAGTCTGCAGACCATCAACGCCTACACAGAGATGCAACGCAATTGCTTTTTCTCTCCAGCTTATCCCATTTCCTGCGATGGCTGATTTCCAAAAATCGTTTTAAATAGAGAGATTTTATTAACAAGGGTAATAACTAGAAACTTTTAGTATAATTGGTGCATTTATTTGGATATTGATTAAGTCGTTACAATCGTCTATTAGTATAACGCTGCACAGCGTCTCATTTTATGAATTCAAATATCAAAATATCATGGGCGAGAACCCTTCTTGACTTAATTGTACCACTGAATCACACTGCAGATACAGTATAAACATTTTAACGTTGTTTTGATTTGTTTCGAGCCCCGTCGTACCACGGATAACATTTTCTGTAATAACTAATTTTAGCTGTAACTTCGGAATTAGTAACTTAATTTCAAGATACAGTAATATATTACAATTGTTTCCTCATAACCACATGTTGCGCATGACTCTACAGCAACTATTTTTATAGGTCATACGTTCACAATATTTTTGACATAATGAACCTATGCACTATCATATTTTACGTAACATCACTCATTCCAACTGGCAAAAACACGAATACTTGCACAAAACTCTTCTCATACTGGTATAATTAGGGGAGGAAGCTTTTATATCAAAGTGTAGCAAAGGTAAGCGTAAGTGATATGTAACTGGGTTTTAGGGTTGGCCATGAGCCCCCCTCATTGAAATCCATTGAAATTCTGCATGTCCTTATGTATGAGACCGTTTAAACAGAGAGTCAAGCCATGATTACATAAGTGAAATAGCTTTTTGGTTTTTGATTCCATAAGTCAGTGGGCTTTGCCCTCCCCATCCTGTTCACCTTCCAGTTGTGCAACTCATGATAATGCTTTTATATCCCGACAAATACAGGCAAGAGTAACAGGAAGTATTGCAATTTCTTCTTTGGAAATAGGAAGGATTATGTACTCAGAAATGTGAAATGGCATACAAACATACAATGCATTGAATAATCAAAATATTGTGACTTCATGAAAATTAAAAAGGGAGCAATTTCTCATTCTTTTTTTAAAATGTAAGATCTCCTGCACAACTCCATGCTGGATAGATGTTTACAGTTCCCTTTAAGCTGTTTACGTGTTCCACACCTCCTCGGGAAAACATAGACAATATGCGTAGTCTTCTCGTAGCAAGACTTCTAGAAAGTTAAAAATCAAGAAATTGCTATCTTCTAAGAAACTGGGGATAAAATTTTCACCTGCAAATAATTTATAATAGTAGTATCAATAAGTGGGTAGTTTTTCCAGTGCTGTAGCAAATAGTTTTCGACACTGCAGCACACATTTATAAATCACATAATTTACTTTGACCATTATGCTTCAATCACTACACTAACGTCAACTTCTGCTTTTTATGCTCTTCTCCTAACGCTCTGATTCATCAAGAACGTGTAAATTTTTTAAGCATGAAAAGGGGGTTGGATGAAAGGGCGTTGCCACAGGGCTAGGCTAAGGTGGGCATGAGTATCTCTTCCTTTTTGGTATTACCAATTCTCAAAATCTTCATTATTTGATTATGTTTAAGACCATTTTTTCCTGCTTAGAAATTGATATTTGCTACTTCTGGTTTTAAAAAAAGGTAATTATTTGAACCGTTACATTTAATGATTTAAAATTGAGTTATTGCAAAAAGGATGGAATGGAATAGCATCATGGATACGTTCTAAACAAGTAGATGTAGAGAACCTTTACTAGGAAAGATAATGGGCTGCATTTATCTTAAGTAAGCGAAGTTAACATTCTTTGACTACGTGATTTCAGTGCTCGGTTAGCCAATAATTAATATAAGTTAAAAACGTTTTATATTTGCACATTTAGATGTCATAGTTTTACATAAAATAGGTATTTGTCTCAATTTACTTAAGACTCAATCATAACATCATCTTTTCAATATCTTTAAAAGGTAACTTACTTATTTAAAGGTATTCTTTAGTGAGATCAAAGTCAAGTTCGAAATTAGTACTAGTTTGAAGTAGTCTGAAATGGGTGAAGACTACAAAATCAAGCCTAGAATGATAAATTTATAATAATCAATAATAATAAAGATATTATTATAGATACTAAACATAGCTTTGATCATATATTCTCAATAAACATTTTTGGACATTCTAGAGGGAATCAGTTTCACTATGAACATGACCTTATTTCCAAGTATTGATTCCATTTCTAAGCGGCTGTCTTCACCAATGATTGAATCCTATTCTGATTCCTATGGATCTGAAACTAAATTTATTACGCTTCATTTGCACTGCTTGTGTTTTATGCTAACCATAGTACCTCTAAGGGGTGTTGATCAAACATTGCATGTATTCAAGACGTATTGGCTCTCTTCAAATCTTCTACAAATTATAATGCACGATACACAATTGCTGGAAAAGGACAATCTATGTACAGTAGTTCGGCAAATAGTGGTGATATGACAAGTTTTGTCATCTTCTAGATACGTCATCGTTTGTTGAATTTCATCACATTAAATTTATAAGCAGCTTCAATCTATAAGTTAAGAGCAAGGGGAAGCTGTTCTCGTAACGATTGATTTAAGATGAGCTCCTGCATTCTTGCATGTAATAGGCACTCTCTCCAAAAAAAGAATTCTCCAACAAAGAAATCAAATTTCTAATCCAACAATCAATCCTACCTTAGTGCAAGAATCGATCTCCTTGTTAGACGGTCGATGTGAAAATCAACGTTTCCTAAACGTTTACTTCAATCAAGTGATATCCCTAGGAAATTTCATCGGCCTAAGAAAGTCACACAGTGTGAATTCCCACGAGCTTCGTCTGTTACCAAACTCTACCCTCTCACTTCGGGTCACCACATGTCGCGACATGCTGACTCCAGTTACAATTTCATATTACTCTACAAGTAAATCTCCGCCAAGTCATAGTTGAATAACAGAGTAAAAAATTGATCTCCCCGAATTGTGGTCATTGCTGATGTGGAATTTACATAAGAAGGAACACGCCCTGATATCGTTTTCTTTGAAAACAAAACCTTGATTTGATGGATAAAAATGTCAGGCTTTAGACACATCTTTGATATTAGCTTAACTGATGTCTTCAGCCATTTTGATTGCCTTCTCCGCTAGTTCTCTGATTCGGGATATTTGCCTTTCCTCGTTTAAAGTAACAGCAATATTTTGTTAAAAACATTTTGGAATTGAGAAATTATTTGAGAAGGAAAAGGTCTTGAATTAACAAGACGCAGCGTTTTATAGAAATTGAGTGTCAACAGTTAATCTGTACTTAACGTTCCAAACCCTGTCATATTTCTACTGAATTATGAGTAAATGAAGAACACCATAGCCATAGGTGCAAATTTATAAGCGTGTTGGTAGTTCAATAACCAGAGCAAGCAAATTAAACTTTGTTAATGATTTGAGTATCACTTCATGAGCAGAATATGCAAAGATTCATAAGTCAAAGCTGTCTTGACAGAAAAAGTAATCCAAGTCGTAAAATTGAAGACGTAGTTAATTGCATCTTTTTGCTTCTGTGGAACCAGGAGCGTGAAGGATTAGATACAATGGTAGGCACCTTTACTAAACTTTATACTTCAAAGCAGGTTTTGTTTTTTTAACATTTAGTGTTGTCAATACCGAGTATCTAAAAACATATTACGAACGTTGTAACTTTTGCACCATCTCTAATTAGTGTCAAAGCCTTTATATTTAAGAAGATATCAAAAGAGGCGTCTAAGTGATACTTAGAAAGTATCACACGAAATCAGGGAATAAAGGCATAAAAAGGAGAATATTTATTCTATTGCAAATACGGCGAAATAGTTATAGAGGTGGGAAGGGGTGCAAATTGGTGTGTCAAGTAATTGTAAGCAGGACTTAAAAGTTGCGACTCTGGCGCAATGACTGTAACAGTTGGCATTCTTAGCCCCCATATCATCAGAAGCCCAAGAATTCTTTTTGGAAACCTATCTTTCAAAGCACCATCATGTGCCATATTTAGACCTTTACAAATCTTACTGCTATGGATAAGAAGTAATCAATTTGTCTAGATTAAATTGTTTACTTTGCATATTTTTGACGAGGTCCATGGATAAGCATGGTATACGCATGTGTGCGATGAAACACACACTATGCGTCGTTGAAATGACTTCAGACTTCAGACTTCAGACTTCAAACTTCAGACGTAATTTTGCACAAATATTTAACTTAAAATCTCACTCCCTATTGTACTGTATAACGTAACTGCACATAGATATATTGCTTTTGAAATAACTGCTCATTCGAACATACTTAGCTGAAAGATAAAAACAGCGACAAGTACTACACAGAGGAACCTAAATTTTGAAGAAATATACGGATGAACTCAGACAGTTCAAAAATATTAAGAGAATATTTTTGATTGCTCCTTGAGAATGGAAGAACTATAGTGGTAATAAAAATCCTTTGCGAAAAAATTAATTTTGCTTCGTTCTCAAAGTGAAAAATTTCCTTTTAAAAGGACTTTATGTTACATTGAGCGTGTTCACCTCCACTGAGATCAAAATGTAATCAGAATCAATAAACAAACAATGAATATCACAAGCAAGACCAATACGTATACTGCCAAACATATTACTGTTTGATGACACGAGGAACTTTCAAAATCAGCTTTTTTAAATGTTCCAAAGTAATTAAAGCGTTTAACCCTTTCAGGTACAAACATCTTTGAAACATGTGACACTTTCTCCAGAAAGTATTGTCGTGCACGTTCATTTCAACAAGTACCGCATCTACATTCACTTTGTCACCATTTGTCTCTGTCAAGAATTTTAACAAGTCAGGGCCTATATTTGCCGGATATGACAAGCCTTGAGGCAATAACGCTTTTAAAAAAATTTGAAACTTGGTTGGTCAAACTTGATCTTGATTAAGTTGATGATAAGGTCTATAACTTCTGGGTACAAATTCCTGAAGTGTTCCTTGCAAGAAAATGGATGAAATTTCTGGATTGAACTTGCTGACTGATGATGTACTGCGAAGTACTTAGTTAGTAACCTGTCATTTTGATTTCTCCTTCTCCTTGGAAGTACAAGATCATTGGTGAAATCGTGCCTTGAAGATTCTTTTAACACAGCTTCAGAGAACAAATCAGCATACTTGATTCCGCATGATTTCAAATGTTTTCACGGTTAGTGAAGCTAACCTTTGGCTTTCAACTGCCGATAAACTTTCTTTATGTAAAGTTTTGGACTAATTGTCTGTCAATGAATACACTTTGTGAGAAAGGTTCAATCCATAAAAGAAATCGAAGTGCTTTATTTGTGAGTGACAGCCAATAATTCTAGCCCGAGTCTCTGCATCCAAATTTTGAGCTAGGCACATTTCCCAAACTCCAAAGTCGCTCATTAGTCATTGGTTCATGCCTGGTACCAAACTTGTGCATTTGCAGCAAGACAGGAGGTTCTTTGAGGAAAAAAGCTATTTCTTGCTTGTTTTGTCTCACTTGAAAATAAAGCTAGTTTATATGCACAATTATTCAGATCAAGCTTATCAGAAAGTGGGAGGCAATAACCCCCGGTCCTCCTGTTTTGCCGTCCCTGTTATATCATTGCAACTTTAATAACACAATTGTCTTTTGGCGCTCCTTTTAATCTCAGGAGTGTAAGTGTCAGAGTGACTTCTGGATATCACTATTCCTTAAAATCTTGAGAGAAATCTTCCAAAAATAATAATCGTCTCTATATATTGTGACACATATTGTGACAGCTATTATTTTGTTTCTATATGAAATGTGTTGCTAGTCTTGGATCTATTTAATGACGGATGATTGGACTAAAATAACCCGAGACATTAAAATTTTGAATCAAAGAATTAACATTGGTAGTTGTCTTCTTAGAGCGCCTCTCAAGTTTTATACTCCTAAGAATTTTTTAAAACATTCATCACAACTTTCTTAAATCTATGTTTACTTTTTTCCACTTACTGAACAGTCTGAGCGGTGGCTATAACAGTACATGTAGATTGTATACACTAGATACAAAATGCAAAAGGGGCAAACAGATGCAAAGATTTACAAACTTTGAAAATATTAAATTGCTCAAATGAAATTTAGGGAACATTGATAATACGATGTCAACTCTCTATGACCAACTATTGCCTATGCTATACGAAATTGCTACCCATATTTCTAGCATTTACAGATTACTGGGGTGGAATAATACCTTTTCCTGCTTTGCTCTCATTTAACATAAATAACAGGATAATTGTCAACGAGACCCTGTAAAAACAGATGCTGCATCTCTAGGGCTAGGCAAATTGTAAGCGCTGCAAAGAGAATGAAGTCATTTTGCTTGGCCAGGAAAAGGCAATACTTCCCTAGCCTCCGAAAAGCTTCTTTGGCAGCCGCAATTGTTATACTATTATATTATATTATAAAGAGATCGATTTTTTTGCTAAAATGCTAAAATCGGACCCTAGAATGGCTCAAAAGCATGAGTTAGTGATGTCAATATTACTTTAAAAAATTAAAATCGTATTGTTGTGAGAAATTACCACAAATTTCTTCTCTGATGATTATTGTCAAAGTCTTTGGCTTTTTTGTGTGAAATTGAAACATTTATTGGTTAACCTTTTTCTCATTCACACTCAAGATTAAATTATTTACTTTTCTTATCTGCTTCCATTTGATAGCAACTTTTTAAGTAAGTATAGTATTCAATTATGCCGCAATTTTGCATATTTACATTAAGGATCAAACTTTGTATCAATCTGCTGATAAAAATCAAAATTTTATGTAGGAGATACTGTATACGAAGATGTTTGGAAGTAGACAGTATAAACTTTTGCTCTTTGCAGCTTCTATTGAGGCATCTTGAGCTGACTACCAATCGCACACCCCCTCCCCAACTTTGTGTTATCCTCTTTAAAAAAGCGATGACACTTGAAAATGTGTACATCATCTGATCTTATAAAATAGTAGCTGTATGTAACGATGTTAAGGCTGATTTACTTCCAGTGATAACACCTAAATAGAGTAAAACCACATTTCTTCTGAATTAGCTGTTATCAGTATTATTTCAAATGAGAGATGAAAAATCTCGTGGTTTTAAGGTTATACAAATCAATCACATCAAGGAACCTGGCTCATGGGCCTCTCTAGTTATCATTTAATTGCCTTCATATTAAACACACCTTATCTCACTTGTCTTCCATCATATAGTTTGCTTAGATTCCAAAATATTCAACCCTTGGTTTCAAATAATTGACTAACTAAAGACACATGTACGTTTATATCATATCATCTCTCAGATAAGTATAAACCTAATATCCTCTCAGCATGAGACGCAAATTAAGCTTAGACTTATACTTTTAAATAGATTAATATGTCCCCACAATTATTGCAAGCCCTCATTTAATGCCCTAAAATGATAGAAAGTAATGTACCGTGGCTGACCTGTTACCTCAACATTAATTTGCTAACCTTTTAAGAAAATAAAATTATTCTACCCCTGAAATACGATGGTTCTCTATTTTTACTTTTGAAAGATAATTTTATAGTCAATGTTAAGCTCAGGGGTGCTTTAAATACGGTGTGAATGTTACCTAGCTCAGATTTTGAAAACAACGAGGAATTGTATATCTACTAGTAATATCATAATGATTGTTTGACTTGATGAAACTAAAGCAATGTTATCAAACAAGCTGTATTTTTTTATTGCAAATAAATTTATACTTGTAACAAAGCAAGGTCTACGCCACCATCCTGTTTCATCCCTTCAATTCCTAATGGCTTGTAATGACCTTGATTTAACTAGGAGACACTTATACGGTGTTCTGTGCCTTTAAGCAAGTCTTTCCAGTAATGTTTGGGCACGTAAAAATTATTGGATAAATACAACCTAGAATAAAAATTCTCTTTCAAAGTAATATTGAATTAGAAGAGAGAGTATGAAAAGCCAGCAAGGCCATGAAGTTTGTGATACTAGGAAAACTGTTGTATTTATCAAAGCAGTAAAACATAAGAACTTCGTTACAAATAGAACGGTTCTTTGTGCCGAAATTGTTGTATCGTATGTTCGCCTTCAGATCAAAAGAAGCTAATTGCTGAACACCAATTATAATGATGCAACATAAATGCGCTAATTTCATGTGCATGTGTAAAGCATATTAAAATTTTCCCTTAAAATGCGATAAAATCAACCAACGTGGTAGTATACTATTAAGACCCTGTGAGGTAAGGCCACTTCTATTTCCCCTAAGCCATTGGTTTTTTATCATTAAAACTAGTTAATCAATCTTTACCTTACCAAATACAACCGATTGTCACCTTATATATTCGAGTACTCTTCTCACACGTAACTTTTAAGCACTATCTTATAGCCTCGTGCTCTTCTAAGAGGATAAACTGCACTACAAGACTGATACAAGAGGGTAGAGTTACATAATTATAGAGCGTGTAATAAAGCATACCTTCCCTATGGGATAGGAACGAAAGTAGTTGAGAGCAATTTTTCAAAGTCAAAGGATCCTTCGGTGGTCCATTTTCCAACTCAAAGTTGACCTAAGCTTTGTGATCTCTTCTACCTCTTTCTGTACTGCCATCGACTGTCTGGTGTCTTGCAAACATTATATAAGTTCCCAAGGCGACCTTAGCGTTCAAACCGACTTTATTCTTACCATCTACAACATGACAAAGGATACCTTGTTTAGTGTTTGGTTATCCATACATGTGTCTAGTAATATACCCTGTAAATAATCTCCAATGTATGCAAGTGATGATTTTCCGGAGACATTTCACCTAATTAAAGTGCCAGTGTGAGTACATGAAGAGTGTTACCTTCACCCTTGCAGTCTAATCTGTTATTTCAAAATGACTTCGTTGAAGTAAAAGGACTGTCGACTGTAGGATGGGAATATTGCAATAAAAACAATTCTCTAGTATTCAAGTTGATTCTTAAATATTAACTATCTCAATCTAAGATATAAATTTATTGATGTATCTCTTGAGAATAGACGAGTAGCATCTTTTATGTCCTGAACTGGAACAGAAGCATGATAGTTCTGTAAGCATTCTTTTAAAAGAAACAAATGATTGCCTTGGGACAAATATGATATTAAGTTTCAAAAGATAAAGAAATTGAGCTTTTTGTTCAATCAATCTATCAATCAATTAATTAATTAATCAATCAATCTATCTATCTATCTATCTATCCAGGTTTTTATAGATATTTTTACCTATTTATTCCCGGCCATGCACTTCCATAGTAGGGAAAAAATGCGTCCAAATTCATCGCGTGAAATTTCGTGTTAAGATGAATATCAGAAGCAAAATACAGTGCCTGTAGATTCTTAAATCCACCGTCTCGCCTAAACGTCTCTAAAATTCATGTCTCCATATGAGCCCGTAATAGCAGGGTACTCCGACAAAGGAATGCAGTATATCGAATGTTAATTTTTATGGTTTTTAATTTCTGTAAAGTTGCAACTTTTTATAATAATGATATAGAGAGCCCAATAATGAAAGCTTTTTAAGACTATGGATGGTGTTTTTTTGAAGGTGTGACCAGTTTATTTCCTTTGATTTCATGCAGTAGAAGATGCCTATTAGGCATAAATAAATACACTACAACACATCAAAGGATTAAAAATAAACTGTTTACGAACCTATAGTTTGGTTCTCATTTATCGTAAAGCAAAACCGTCTGTTAATACCGGATCCATTGCTGAGAAATCCTGAGAGTCAAATTATATTGAACCAATAGAAATTGATTAACGTGTAAGTTTCACGTGATGAAGGTTACTGATTGCAAGAGTTACAAAGGGCTCGGAAATAAATATTCAATGATCTTGCTTACTGGACAATTTTCTTTCCCAAATTGTAACAGAGGGGGCCTATTGTCAACTTCACTACTTGATGAGGCTTTGGTCTTAGGCCATATTTTCCCTCTGCTCGTCACATTGTTATTTTCTATTGGCAACTGTTGGAGAAAGGCATGGAATATGTTGCGTGATACATAATAATGCTTACAAAATACGACATATATTTAAATGTTATATACTCCCCTGTCAAGAAGTGGTTAATAGTCGATGTCTAACACGTTGTCTACCGACCTATCGGAAACTCGAACAGTGTTGAGTGAGAGCTTTGTACTCATTGTTTAGTAGGCTTCTCGTTTACAAAATTACCAAATCTCTTAATGTTATCTATGCAAATGTAGATTTCAAATAGTTCATACCGCACAATCTGGTACGAATTGAATAAGAAAGTAAATTTTCCTGTAATTAAAGTCTAAAAATGAATTCGAAGCTAAAACATGGTTTTGCCATGTCCTAATCTAACTGCAGACAATGACTGCCTATGATGATCATCTAAGAAGTACTCGCTTAGCCTGCTTATTTTAGATAACCAACTATGCTCCGGCCTCGATGTTTTTCAAGTGATCCAGATAACCATTGAGCCTCATATTGCTGATATCTCAGCACGAAGTATTTCAGTTGGAGGGTGATTTAGAGCTGACGGCGAGAAATAAGCTTTTAAATAGCACTTACTTACCCTATCCTATATATAAAACCATTAAAGCTGATGATTATATTATTACTAGAAAAAAATGCTATTTTGTTCTTTTCGAGTAATTTAAAGCTCAAGAGATTTAAGGGAAGACATCAGTTTTCAACTTGAACTATTTGACTATACATTACGAAAAAAAATAGTTCTGACATTTATCATAAAGGGACATTAAAAAAGCATCAAACCACCTTTTCCAGCAGAAATATTGATAAGGGCAGTACTTTACTTAGCAACAAATTGTTACTTCGTAACATGTCAATTGCGAAACAATATCACATTCTTACGTCCTCTCTCATATTTGCCATTTATGGCACTGACTAATAAAAAGGGCCAATAACCTCTGTTTAGATTGCTGCTGATTTAAGCTTGTACGTGGGATTTTAGCTAAGAGTTCGTGCCTTTGTTATTTGAAGGTAAACATCGCAGGCCTATAGGTAAGGGCTTCATAGCTGGCAGTTTTCATGTTAAAGAAAGTCAACCTACCGAATTTTATACAATATGATTATCTTTTTGATAAGTACTTTGTATCACGTATTCAGTATGAAGATTTTATCACCAAAATATCTGTTAAAGTAGAACCCTAAAAATTACCAGAGAACAAGCAATATATGTGATGCAAAATCAATACGGTTTAATCAAATAAGTTGGAAAACGTAATATCGTCTTAGAAATGTGGTTTGCTTCACCTCACATAGGATTACATATATATACATGTATAGGGTTACAGCTAACCCATACTTTTTAAATTGAACTACATTCTGAATATCTACAGAGATAGGGGTTGGAATGCTTCGTGAGATGCCTCCATTTATCTCAGTCAATGGCGTCCTCGCTCGTGACACCAAACTTGTCCATATCCTTCTCTACGGTCCCCTCCCATGTCTTCTTCGATCGACTAACTGGACTATATTGCAAAAGTGATGATCTAATGGAGACCTACTTTATTTTTTCCAAAAAAAGTCAGCCTCAAATAGAAAGTTTGTTTTGGAGACAGCAAAGTTGTGCGAAGAGTGACGCTTACTCAAAGCCGCAAATGTCAATTCTGCTATTACGATTGTCGCTTTTCATTTGTTTTGCTGGGTTTTTTTACCTCTTCCACGAGCTGAGCTATGACTTTTGAAGGTCACAGATGTGTACCGTTTGGTATGGATATAGGGTAACTGAAAGTCCTATGTACATCAAAGGCTGTATGGCACAGTATGTCTGAGCCCTAAAACTAGCATAGAAAAGTAGTGAAAATGATAAATGATCAATTATCTGGCATTTAACAAGCAATTGAAATATATAACTGTAGTAGTGTAAAAGCCACCATCAAACAGAAGCTGCCCTTTTAGAAAACTCTGTGAAAAGAAGCTATAATTTCTGTTTGAAAAAATGTAGTATTTTAGAGCGTCCTTATCGCGAATACAAAAGATTGATAATGATGTTTGCATACAGACAAACACGTTTATAACTTTCCCTCTTTAGAGATACTTTCTCCAAGTACCATGGCGTTTTTCGTTGTCGATGTTCCTGCCCTTTTACACTAAGGTTTTGCAAATGACATTCTACATATCTATTTCTAACGATATGTTCTAACATGACTATGTTCATGTCACACAGCATTCTCATGCAAGATAATATTTTAGTGTTTCACCCTAAAAAAGGTTTTCCTCTCTTCATCTCTCTCTGTCCTGTTCCTATCTCTTCCACCTAGACGTCCTCGAACCCGTCAACATGAAAGCAACAAAACCGTTGCTCTACACACAAAAAGAATTTGTCTTTTAATTGGGCCTTTTCGGCTAACCATTTAGTTCCGCGGACACTGATTGGTCAAAACAACACCAATCTAGCAGTCAGACCTCTGATTGGCTACTTTCAAAACACGGTTTGGTATAAGTTTTACTGATTTCTTCCTATCTCAATTCTGACGATTTTGTACTCTGAGGAGTGTCAGTCGAAAAATGCTTTTCAGTACTAAAATGTTTTCGCTATTTTCGTGCAGTTTCATTGTTTTATACCACCAACAAAATATTTAAAAAGATATTTTGAAACTAAAAAGGAGCACTTGTTACTTTTAGTACTTACGTATGAGTGAAGGCTAATTCATAAATTTCTTACAAAAGTTGGATGACATTTATCTCTGTTTGTACTTAACACTTCTTCTCTTTTTTGTATCATTACCTTGGCCTTGGCCCTCGATGTCTTCGCCTTCGATGTCTTCGCCTTCGATGTCTTCTTAAGTTTCCACAAATAACTTCTACAAATAACTGTTAGGCAACCGTTTTCTAATTGCTGTCTTCCTTGCATTTCAGAAATAACATAAAAATGTGATGTACTTATGAATTTGATAAAGAAATTAAGAGAAATAACACGAGCGACTATCCTTTAATTAATTATATTTATGTTACGTACTGACAAGCATAATTTTTATTCAAGTGATACTATTAAAGATGGATGGCGGTCGACTTCAGCGATCATAATCTGGAGTCGTAGCGTTGATATGGGTGGCCATCATTCGCAAGATCCGTCTTTCTTCAGGTGTAGTGCTGTCAGGGGGGTGTTGCGGGGTGAGTCATGTGTCTGAAGACTACCATTCACATACGCATAGATACACAAATGCATGTTCGTTATTAAGTATTGAAATTTTGGTTCTCTGCTGGTGAAAATATATTATCTGTATTACCTTCATTTTCTACTTTACGTTATGAATTGTGCGTAGTGCAATAACGTAATTCCCCGGCAATAATGCATTCGCAGTTTAAATTCTATAGCAAATTAAGCCTCTTCGCTGACTGCAAATAATGTCCTTGTCTATAAATATTCATTTTCTTGATAATTACCGCTTATAAATCCATCATCAATGTCAGGAATGATTTTCTTTTGGAACCTGCCCTTCCATTTGCATTCATATTAACACCATTGTACATATGAAAAAATTCAGGCAACTCAATAAAAATTTGACCTAAATTTCGCGTGGTTTGCTTTCTATTCTCATCATTTCAATGCTCTACGTTGTACATCAAAATAAGTAACATGTATTATACTTAGTAGTAATAATCTTTATTATTTGTAATGATGATGATGATGATAATGATAAAGGTCCAGATGATGTAACGCAATATGCTTTTTCTTTGGCTGACAGGCAAGAGCCGAAGCATCACAAGAGCAATTTAGGAACCACGTTCTCGTCCTTGTGCTAGCTCAACGTTACTCTCCTCTGTTAGGACTTCGGAGTCTGGTAAGTAGTCTGACAAAGTGATTATGTGTTACTTGCTCTGTCCACTGATCTCAAAAAATCACTGGATCGAGCATCTTTCGTCTCAAAGTGAGGTCAGTCGTTGGACGCCATTTCAGTCCCCATCACACAAAGCTTG
>JAAAKL020006214.1:0-18287 GCA_010016065.2 Carybdea cf. marsupialis auct. non (Linnaeus, 1758)
CAGGTGGCCATCTTGATTTCACTTCACTATATTTTGTCAGACATTCTGCATGTTCAAATACTTTCTTATTTATGTCAAGATGGCTGAACTTATTACGCATTTTTTAACTAAATATGACTTGACCACGAGGCGTTTAGGACAAAATATCACAGAAGCAGATGAAACTGTTGGATAGTTAAAAAGTGGACACAACTTTCATGGTTTTCTTACTGATATCACAATAGAAACAACCGTCAATAAAGATCATACAGTTATGAGGTCCATAAAATGTGTTTGTTTTGGGGGCCCCCGTTTCCTATGTTCAGGTCCATTCTTTTCTGATTGGACCAGCCCGCCCCAGGATGCCATTCCTACCCCCCCTCGTTCAATTTTCAAATTGCCCTTATCACTAATGTCGATGATTCTCAGCAGTACAGTAAACCAAAAGAACCAATATCTGGACGCATATTTTCATACTTTATTCATTATGACAAACCTAACCAAATCTGCACACTTTGGTTAGGGCTCTCAACCTTCTTGTAAGCTCGTACCTCCTGAATGATTACAAGGCTATAACTTAGCCCAAGTTTGTTGAAGTATCGCACAACCGATCTTGATTGTTGAAATAGTCCTACGTGTTAGTAACCACTTACCCATAAGTATTGCCATTACCGGGAACGAATACTTGTAAGAAAAACTTTACCCTGTTTGGTTGATAGCAGTGAAGAAAAACGTTATTCAGGGAAGCAGTTTTGACCGCCATACTTAATTACCTACCGTTTCGACAGAATTTTTGAAAAATGGATTTCATGTTCTTTTATAAAGGGAACCCCTGCAGACAACTCGGGTGCTCTCTCATTGAATACAGATTCGTGCATAATGCTTTTTTTCCTAGACAGAACGTTAGTGTTTCCCTGCAGGCCAGTAGTAGTATTTAATGTAGTATCCTTGACAAATAAGAACACAAAGCCTCCATGTTTATCCCATGTTTTGAAACTTTGCGTAAGCCTAACCTCCACTAGGCAGGAAATATCAAATCCTTCGACATTGCGCTGTTTCACAATCGCAGTAGTAGCCAGTATGTAAAACCTTAGCCTTTCGCGGTGGCCGTTCACAAGAGATAAATGGTAGCGATCAGTTCTATTTTGGCTGCATGTTTTCTACCAAGTAAAGAAACGCAATGAAACGCAACTTGTCGAGTGCTTAATTCTTGGAATATAACAGTTCATCAGAATAGTCAGGGTATTAGTTACAGATGTCAGTCTAAAGTACTAGACGAACTATCTAGGTCATTTGGTTGACAATTTATTTCACATGGAAGGTTTAATTTAGGAATGTCTTTAGTATCTGTTGCATACGAAGAGGGGTTATACGGTACCACAAGCACGTGTTTCATTTAAGAGGTTGCCAACATGTTTCTTGTGTGATATTTGCATAAGCTTTGCCCAGTCCACCAGACTACCCCAAAGATTTACATGTGGGTGAGTTGTGACTGGACGTGTTAAGCATTTCAATTCTAGATCAAGAAAAATCCGATTGTCACAAGAGAGTGTATTGTGCTTTCAATTGACACCACATTTAACTTGCATTAGGGAAAACATTGATATTAAGTTCGGGATGCTATTCCCGAACAGAAATTCAATAGTTTACTTCACATCATAGCTACGTGCAGTTGTTCGATGTTGATGTAGCTTCGTTCGAAAGTTCCTCTTCTTGAACATTACAAGGAAACTACAAAGAATGATCGTCTGTACTATCTGGATAACTTTCAGGTTGATGTGATCGATATAACTATATGTACGTGCGCTTTGATGGTAGCCAATGTCGCATTATTTACTTCGTTCATTTTTCTTATCCTGGTCAAAGAGCAGGCTCTGTCTCCTGGGACGCAACGGTGATGGAGGCTTTGTTGCCATCCGCGATGTTTTGTCTTAAGAAAGATTCTCCCTGAGGCCAACAAATTCATTTTCAGAAGTTTGTTTTAATTTGTATTGAAATTTCAAGATTTTCCCCTTGTCTGCTATTGTTGGGGCTTTTTTAATGACGTCCAGATAACATCAAACCATTCGTTTTCATCCACATTGTCGCTCTGCCTTCCTTATATGGTTCTTTTCTCTGTTCCAGTTCAGTGGGGCCCCTCTATTGATGAGCCCTGATATCAAAGGGACTGGTCAAAATGGTGTTGCACTTACCCAGTGGCCCCTGATTGCAGCTGTTAATTTCTTCACTTGATTAGTGGACACTTGGAAAGTGTCGAAATTTTTCAGTCGTGATTCTTTACGATAATCATACTTCTTTCAGTAATTAATGGTATTGTGTTTTGTATATCATATTATGTTGTTTTTTCGCTTAATAGACGAAGTAAGAGTTGACGATGGCAGAGTGAGTTGGTCTAGTGGATCACTTGGTAATATTATTATAGTTAAAGTCAGAGCAGGTCGAGTGATTGCGGACCGTACGAAGGAGAAGTATACTAAGCCCAGACGGTCAGAAAGGACCCTTGCTTTCTTATTGCTTGAATGAATGTTAGTGTGTTTTGAATCGTTTTTTGTAAGTGGAAAAATTTCACTCGATTTTCACATCTATTCACTTGGTGTGCATCCCATGTTGTGGGAAAACCATAGTTATTGACAAGTGCCCTTTTAAACAATTCCTCGAATGTGCAAATATGTTCAATGTAATGATGTATTTCTTACTGCTGTGTATTACCGAAAGCCAAAGAGCTTTCAAAAGATTCTGTGCTGTAATGCCTTGTGTAACACTCGTGTCTTTAACTGATGCATTCTTGTGGCGATTAGATCGTCCCCGAAGTGGAGTTCATGCTACTTTCTTAATAAGCTTAAGACGTTGTTTATATAAGAGCGGATCCATTTGGATCTGCACTCGTTTTTTACAGGCGTTTACACGGGTACGGATCCATGATTGACATTGACATTGACAAGAGATCGGATCCATTTGGATCCGCTGCAAAGCACATGCACATGATATATATTTTTTTAATTTTGGACGGAAGAGTAGATCTGCGCAAGTTTTAAACACTGAGCTGCACTGTTGATTTCGCGCTTGTTTAGTTCGTTCTTGTCATAAAGATTGAGACGGATTCAGATGACCAAAGATTGGTTGTCATAAGTATCATTTCAGCCATGGAATGTACCACATACTGGACATTTTGTAACCTTATTTTCGATCAGAGCCCATTTGAATCCTATCCAAGCGTTGACACGAAATCTATCTAGTACCGGAGCCACACAAGACAAGTTTTCAAAGCGATCCCAAACGAGTATGGATAGCAGAGCCGGATGGGATCGGATCCAATAGGTCTCATGTAAACGCAAGGCCGATCCGTACCAGTTTGGGTATGGATCCATTTGGATCCGCTCGTGTGTAAACGCGGTCTATATTCGTGTAAGCGGTCCGGCGCATATTGCCCCTCGCTGAAACTTCATGTTTCTATTCCGAAGTGGATTATATTGGGCCGCTTGCAGTATGCGGAAACTTGGATGTTTAAGGAAGTGTCTGTTCAATACTTGAACAATAACAGTGAAAGTTGCGTGGTATAACGCCAATACTACGGATAAATTTTCTAGATGCGCTCTTTAAAATTGATGATTTCGAGTTTGAAGTGATACTAGAGAAAAGTGTCGCCGTCAGGATTCTAACCCGGGACCCACGCATTCGCGGCGTGCTGCTCTTCCAACTGAGCTATGGTGACCCGGTGTTAACATGATTCACCTTTCTCCAGTCACCACATTAGCTCCAGATACTCCATCGGTGGACATAGCATCCAGCTCCATCTCATTTTGGAGACCAGCCTCTCTATGCCATGTGGCTTGACCAACTTGATGTTTTCAAATCCTTTCTTCTTTATCACTGATAATTTACTAAAAGGGGATACCCTAATCCGTAAAACGAAAATTCGTTGTTACACTTCATATTGGAAGTTGAGTCATATTCGTTTATTTTATAAACGAAAGAAATAGATTTTGTTTGAAGACCGAAGGGAGTACTGATGTTCCTCTCCATGATAACTTGTTCGAAGAGATATTGGGTTCTGTTTATAAACAAGCTGCAGGACGGTACTGTGTTCTTATCAATGGGGCCTATATCAAGCCACACCACAAAACAAGCGAACAGCAGAATAGAACACTTGAACATATCGTAAGGAAAATCGTGGACTGTAACTCAGCTGTTCTAACAATCCACATAAGAAATTGATAAAGCCATCACCATAGATTTTTAAAGCCCTCATGTGGAGAAGGGGTTTAACCTCGCTAAGATTATAGAGCTTATGGTAAGCTTACACGCCAATCTCTTCCACAAATGATTGGAAATCCATCGACTAGCAAAGTTTCCAAGGCAATTTTTTTAAATTCTCCATGCACCATCAGTTTCAAAGGGGATTGCTTGCCACGTTTAAGGCCTGACAAACTGCGGTTAAATACTTACTTTTTAAGTGTCTTTCAGCACAATTGGTATGGTACTACCCAGCTCCAGACCACATGCACACGAGGTATCGATAGCAGATGAATCATCAGTTGTGCAAATGTGGTTTTTCTTTTTGAGCGCAAATGAGTGTCATTATATGTGACATCGAAGAGGAATGCGCCCCCTCGATGGGGTCTTACAGTCGATGGCGATTATTGTCTCCCGTTGCGTAAGTACTTGTAGCTATGCATTATCCCCCTCGGTAACCAACAAGTCGCAATTTAGTTGTGATGGTAAGTAGTGTTAGCTCCACACTACACTAGATCACACAAGCAAAAATTCGTGTTAGAGCTTTGTCGACTTGTGGCTCCTCCGATGAGCGGGCATCGTGGGTTAGTAACACCTTGTACTTACTTAGAGTCTATTGCGAATAAAGAACCGCGATATTCTTGATTAATCCATTAAAGGACATACGTCCTGTTATTGGGATAAACTACGGACTATGAAGGCGAAAAAATGTCACTAAAAGTTTGTTATCAATCACGAAAAATGTCACCGTAATTTGTTCTGCCCTAGTCAGCAAATTTGATGGTAAACGTGGAGGCCGACAAAGGATTAAAGAAATGTACAGCTCGACAAATTCTTGCTTTATCAGAATAACGTTGGCGATGTTTTCCGACAGCTTCCTGTTCTTAGTCGCTTTCGGCCGCTCTTGCACTCTTATTGCGTACTTAAAAGCTCCTCATAGTACATAATCATCAGAATATCTATTGAAAAGGAAGTCAATGAATTTTTTTTTATTCTACTGTGTTTTCAAAAATAGCCAATCAGAACTCTTACTGCCAGATTGGTGTTGTTTTGACCAATCAATGTCTGTGAAGCTAAATGGTTAAACGAAATGGCCCAATGAAAAGATACATTCTTTTGTCTGCAAAGTAACCGTTTTCTTGCCTTGATGTGGACGGATTCTAGAATGACCAAATGAAAAGAAGACGTAGCTTTACTTATTATACGGAAGTGGTCATCTGTATACAATTTTGGCACAGTCTGGGTTTTCAAGCAAGCGTCGCCCTATGGCAGAGTCACATTGCTTAGTGGTGTTTTTGAAATCCGAGGGGTTTGGTTTCTTGAAGGAGCGGGTGCTTGGCGAGTACAGCACAGAACACGTTCCTTAATTCTGTCAAGTAACCTCAAAGTCGTGCGGCCGACATAGCCGGCCTCGTACAGGCAAGAAGTCGAGTAAACTACAATGCTATTATTGGTGGAGGACACACGGTCTTGGTGGCTAGTTTGGAACGCTTTCTTGCTAGCATCAACTAGACGTGGGGTCACAGGGCCCCCCACTGTTCTACGGCCTTTTTATCTGGTTTTAGAATCGAAGTGAAGCGTTCAAGCCATGGCAAATTTAGGTACATAGAGCATTTCTTATGCCCAATAGGTTCTTCACTGAAAAACTGCAATAATTTTGCATTAATGGTAAAATCGACGACAACATTCTCATAATGTTATGAGCACATGAAAGTATAATGATATAAAAAGACGCTTCCTTTTGCCTTATCTTATATCGACGAAAAGAAGCTGATTTCAAAAAATTTTCGAGGGAAAAACTGTCGAACAACTTTTGTAAATAAAAGAAATTGTTTGGCCAAAGATATCAAGATGATATCAGAACCTTTAATCCTTTTCCAAAAGTCCTTCTGCTTGAGCCTGATAATAAACCAAGAGGGTGCAAAAGGCGTAATCATGGGGGCAACGCATACCCAAGCCAGGCCCTTCCAATAATCATGAATTTATTTGTTTTCTTACTTTTTGCTGCTTAGTTTTTATTCGAAGTAGGTGTACTAAACCACTTTTGTGTCTCCGCCCCCGATATTTTGGCGGGGGGGTTATAACACGGGGAGTATCCACTCTTGGAATTAGAATACGCATATCAAATATTGTCAAGTGAGCAGTTTTAACGCAAACTATATAGAACTTAAAACCTAATTTGGTCAACTTTTAGATCTCAGCCTGTTTGTTTGGTTGTTATAACAACTAATTAGTTGGCTGTCAATTTACCTCATTACTACTCTGATAAATATACTGTGATGTACTCAAAGAAACAACAGAACAATCAGACTTGAATATACGGTTTTTTGATGTTGTAGTAATGAAAAACAGATGCAAAAGATACAGATAAATTGATCGTTATCGATGCTAACCTCACATTCAACTGGCATCAGATTAACATGTAGTACACTATAGTTATAAAGTTCCTATCCTTTCTTCATGTCTCTTCAATGACATGCAAGGCGACACGTACGAGGAGGGCATCTTATCTTCACACGACGCTTTTTACACACAAGTACGTTTCGGTATTCGCAATGAAGCTTGAAGTGATGGCATTTCTTGCGAGTGCATTTTTTACGACGAACTATTACACACCGCCTCCTCATTCCGTAACATCGTCTGTGTGGTGAAGTTGCCCTGCAAACCTTTCGACAATATCTACAGCGGTTCACACATTGCCTTCTGAAGGTACATCGACGACCACAGGGCCCTCTTTTGTGGCATGCTGATTTGTAACAATATCTATATTTGAACCAAGCGCATGCGTGTCTCCTTCTACACGATACTGGGATGCAACGATGAAATTGTCTGTAGGTACACCTCACGCAAGGTTCGAATCTGAAACAGTATCGAAGCTTGCAGATTCTTCTTCTGCTGCACGACCGTCTGCAGACCCTTTTCGTCGGAGAATTTGATACGTCATAATTCTTTTCAGCGTCTAAGGCGATAAAATGTAGCAGAGTTTATCATAAGATAGGGCAAGGAAAGAATGGCTAACATAAATCAGAGGTAATAGAACAACGTTTGTCACTGCCTCATACCCTTCGTCAAACTATTACTTCTTTCCCTACCTTTTCCAGCAAAACTTGCCTTACAGTATATTGGAAACTCCGGACGTCCAAAACTAAGGTAAAGTAAAAAGATATTTGTCGTGAAGCATCTCGACTCCCTGTTATTTGTAATTACTAATTAAGAGTAGGCGTATCAGCTCATCTCAATCGCGTGATCATTACACCATTATATAATCTTTGCATCTATTTATGACCTAATTGTTAATTTTAGTAACTTAGAACATGTATAAAAAGTTGTCATTTCTTTATGTAATTTAGAGCTCTCTAGCACTTAATGCTGGACTTGTACAGTTTATTCGCTCCAAATAGTCTCAATGTTAGTCTCATCTCTTTGAAGTTTTACTTTTTGATTGTTCGGGATCTCGGCTGTTGTTAGGACAATATCAGCTGATGATTCCAAAAGGTACTTGAGCCGAATTAATGTCGACCCCCTGACTTACAAAGATCAGATCCTTGCAATCAGTTTTGTGATTAATAGTTCCTGTGCTGTAAACGCAAATTGTAGTCTGTGATGGTGCGATTTAAAAAGCTTGCTTTATAAACCACCAATACTGGCTCGATCGCAGCACTTCTCTTCGCTGCAGTCACGGGTCCCACCTAGTGTAGTTAAAGGATATGCGGAGGGAAGGTGATGACTTCACAAGTCAAAAATTCTGGAAAGAGTACAGTTTGACTCTAGATATCTAACGGGAACCCTGAAAAAGGCTGGTTCCCAAAATACCAGATCTGTAGTGTATATTGTGTTTAAACTAGTATTAATATCCCTTGGATCCTTACTTTAGGAACCAGAACCAAATAATGAGGTTTTGTTAGAGAGATTTAAACCTTTGAAAGCTGATATCTCGGTGTTGGGAAAGGCATCACTCTCAGTATTGGCCAGTGACGTTCCTGCTAATAGGGCAACATGAAAATTGAGTACTTTTTCCATAATTCAAACATTTTCAAAATCGTTACGTCACACTTTCTCTCCGTATTTGGGAGACGGAAACTCTAGAAGCCTGTCTTATGGATTTTACCTGTATTTGGATAGTACGACCTTGTCACGTTTATGTTACACTGAACATTCTTGATCATTCGTTTTACGTCACTGAGTAGGTGAATCAGTCGATCAAAAAGTTGAGCACTCTTACGCCCATATCGACGGGAGAATCAATGCTACAGGCAGTATTTTTATGTACAATGGTGCAGCCACTAGAAAAGTCCGGGGGGGGGGGGTAGGTGACACCCAAAAGGTTCAGTGCACGTATTTTCAGTGAAAAACTGAATAGCAGATGCGAAGAAACAAAAAAGGCAAAAGCATTGAAGGAGTCTGGCCCACCCACCCCTTTACCCCAGGTAGCTACAGCAGTGATGTATTATTTATGCTATCTTAGAGCAAGTAATTGCATAAATGGCAAGTGATTAAGGGCCGCTAATGTATGATCAGATATGCCTTTTAAATAGTAAAGAACACAATGCCCAAAGTAACCCTCGTGAAATATCTAATCCATGATAATAATATTCCAATTTGGAAGACAATGAGAGACATGAGGTCTACTTTTGCTAAATGTGAAAAACGATTTATGCTGCAAATATGTAATTTTCTGGTAATAATATGTCTTTTGAAATCAAGTCGTTTAAGTTTAAAAGGAAAAGAAAAGAATAAAATGCAATGCTGTACTAGAGATTATTAATGTTATTTATCACATTTCGATATACGCAGGAATTTCAAAACTGGAAATGTGCAGAGTAAAGGCCTGAGGATCACTTTGCAGGTTGTGCGTGGAATCCTTTTCTAGAAATATTTGAAATTCTGTTAGTAGTAACGGATCTTTAGGCCATTTTTAAAAATATTATCGTATCCTGCCATTCAAGATATGTTTAAAAATCAGGACATATATTTCTTATGATATGGTAAGCCGGACATGGCACCATAATAATACAATAGTTACCTTACTTCGCGCTTGTTTACCCTGAAGAGAATTGAAGACTTTAGAATAGTGCTGTTACAATGGATATCAGAAGCCAAAAAAAATTTTTTATTCTAAAAATATGGTAAAAGGCATTAGCAATGGAATAAAGGGAGGCTAATTTGAGAGACGTTCTCGATAAGGAGGAGTTTATTCAAAGGAGTGTGGTATTACGTGTTTACATGCTTTTAATACACTTCAAGACACTTTTGATTAACTAGTGATAATTGAATATCATTGTTTACTGAAATGATAAATGCCTTCATGAAAAGTCAAATGGTTTAAATGAACAGATTTTAGCTAATAAGGAGTTGCAGTCCAAGCATCAATAGCACGCGCGTACTTGTATTTGTATATCAATTCTGTTTGTTTAAGGTTGATATTCCATCTATTTACATGTCGGGAAAGTGTGGCGTCACGATTTTGAGCATTTTTTGAATTAAGGGGAAAAAACTCAATTTTCATGTTACTCTTTTAGTAAGAATGCCGATGGCCAAAAGTGATGCCCTTTCCCAACACGGAGATATCAGGTTTAAAAGTTTTAAATCTCTCTAACAAAACCCTATTACTTGATGCTGGTTCCTGTCTTAAGGAACAAAGGAATATCAACAGAGTTTTGTCCAGAGATTTTGAGATTCAAACGCCTCTAGTTTAAACAATATATACACTACAGGTCTGCTACTTTGGGAAACAGCCTATTCAAAGCTTGCCTTTCGATATCTGGAGTCGGATTGTACTATTTCTAAAACATTTGATTTGTGACGTCATCACTTTCCCTCCGCATAGGTCTCGTGGAATTGTATTTGTATATCAATTCTGTTTTTTTAAGGTTGATATTGCATCTTCTTCCATGTCGGGAAATATCTTACTTCCTAATGTTATCCTTTTCTTCTAATTTCGCGCTTCCAAAGTCAAGCAAATGGACTTAAGAATCTTCCATTCTCCTTCGTTCGAAAGGTAATGTGCAACGAGTGCCTATTGCAGAGCAAAGAAAAGCCATCTTTTATGAATGGGGGGACACGGGACAAAAATACCTCGCAAATTATACACTAGAAGATGCTTCTCATACCTTTCGTAGCTACGGCAGTATCAATATTGCTCAGCGCAGTAACGTCTGCTTCATTTTCAGTTTGCTCTTCTGTAGGAAAAATGAAAACAGGTTAGAATTTGTATGCAACGTATGCTATATAGGTCAGAGAGGTGCAATACAACAAAATACAACTGGCTATGGCCAGGAAGCGAAATTAACAAATTTATCATGGATCTTGCTGGACAGTGGCAGAAAGGTATTCTCGATGCTATATTTCTGAGGATGCTTTTATTAACGATTGCGCTAAAGGATGTATGAAAAGCAGGGGGATGAGGTCTACTTTTTGGGATTTGAGGATTAGTTAAGTAAGAGTCATGAAGTTTATTCGTTCAAACTGATGTTAAATATATTTAGTCTCTTTTACCTATTGCCTCAAAGATCTTCCTGCCACCAAACAAAAATGTTCATCTTATAACCTGCAATTTATGTAACAAAAAAACCGAGGGATATATACTAAACATGCAAGGTCTCGGCATGGACAGATATAAAGAGATTCAATTGCGACCCTTGAAATATAATCCCTGCTCTAACCAGTTCTTAGAAGACGGTTTTAAGCCTACTGTCATATATAATGTACAAAATGAGTTTCAATCCATGGATTCTTATTTTTCTTCACACTTATCCGTGGTAAAGGAGCTAAATTGTTTCTATTTGCCCACTCAGTTGAGGCACACCCCTCGATACATTGTATTTACGTGGAGCGAGTAAAGGGAGAATAATATTTGTTGTGTGAAAAAAAGGAAGTAACAAATCAAAACGAAAGGAGTAAGAGGATGAAAGCCCATGTGTTTACTGCCATCTCTAGAAGACATTTAAAGTACAAAGAAGAAAAAAAAATTAGGTAAAAAGAAGAAGATAATCAAAAACAGAAAGATAACAGAAAGATAAAGAGAACGAATTCCTTATAGTTAATGAAGCATCAATGATTAACACGAGAATCTTCAAATCTAGTTTAATACCCAAATCTAAGTTCGCTTTACTTTATCATCATAAAAATATGCATATGATGGATCTAGCATACTACGAAGATGTTACTTTTACCTTTGAGGGCCCGAACTGAGGCAAATAACACTACTGCAAGGCAGCAGACGATGGAAATCTTCATCTCCAGAATGTGAATTCGATGCTTTGAATATTTTTACGTTCCTGTAAAATCAAAGTGAAATGAAGCTCTATCTCACTGACTTCTCAAAATGAATCAGAGCAAAGTATTGAGGTTGTATCATCGTTTTGCAATTAAAGGATTACTTTTCTACGTCATAGCAAATATGAAAGCACAAAGGAGAAGAGAAATAGTTTTGATGCAATCATGTTCGTTATAGTTTATGCTTCTAGCGTAGAAATTAAGCTAAAACGTCAGTGTTACGTTGTTTTGTCTTAAAATACATTACTCATTCAATCAAGTTACAAATTAGATGTGTTTATGGACACGGGTATCAAAAGGATCAGCTTAAGATCTTATAAAGAAGTAATTGAAAGCGTCAACAAGGTAAAGAAAAGAATTCATGCTTAACTGTTATGTACTTTAAGCACCGACCAAATGTCGTCTTTGACCAAGATTACTGAAAATCGTCACTACTTACGACCGTGTCTATCATCAAGATATAAAACCATTCTCACCTATGACACCATAAATACACCACCAATTTTAAAGTAATGTTCTTTGTCTGTTAATACTATAGTGCTTCCATTATCAAATCAGAGACGCAGCCATGCACGTTTATTTGGGGAAGATGGGGGAGGGGCAAATGCCAAGATAGACTTTTGTTCCTTTATGTAGCAGCTCAATAGGCAATCACTGCGTAGTTAATGAACATTTTCAAATTTTTAAGGTACGGATTAAGAACACGCGAAAAGAGTATTGAAACCCAGATCAGTCGGTCTGTAAGTGAGTTTCCATGTTTCTAACTAAGGAATCAGGTTCCTGGACCTCGTTAGGTCCGCAACATAAAAACTGGTACAATTTTTTATAAAGTTTGATGTTTAATAGCTTTTCAAACCATTTCCTTACCTTTACGTCAAGGATCTGTTGATTTATTAAATATTTCTCTTAGGATGCGTTAAATCGAGATATTAACAAACATGTTTTCATCAGCATTTGTCGGGGTTTTATACAACTCCCATTCAAGTCTCGAGGTAATCATTGAGTGCGAAAAAGATTGGGATATCAAATCGCTGCGTTATATATAATTCTTAGTCAAGGGCGGGGTCTGTCACAGCGACAGGGGCAGGGGGGCATGATCTCCACTTTGTCGGCAGAAAGGATAAAGGTATAAAATTTTGTTCGTCATTGAGAGATTTCTTTTTAGTAGTTAAATTTTGGCCCCTTCACATATTTAAGCAAGCTGCAGTCGCTGTTGGTGTTAATG
The DNA here is from genome assembly GCA_010016065.2 of Carybdea cf. marsupialis auct. non (Linnaeus, 1758). Lineage (NCBI taxonomy): Eukaryota > Metazoa > Cnidaria > Cubozoa > Carybdeida > Carybdeidae > Carybdea > Carybdea cf. marsupialis auct. non (Linnaeus, 1758). Next base: position 12,713 of record JAAAKL020006214.1, read on the forward strand.
CTATAACTTAAAATCAAATGCAGACCTGTTTATATGGGATCCCGGAGGATATTCATTTTCAAATAGATGCGTTAAAAACACTTGGTTTGATGAGTGGTCTCACATTGAAACTCGATTTCATATTTTATGAGGTGATTCCATGGATTGCGAAACTGTGGTTAGTGGCTATGTAGCTCTCTTGACACATGTATATCGCAATTTATAATAAAGATATTGAGCTGACAGGTTAGTTTTTTTTAGGATTGTTATTGGATGACAAATAAAAATGAGCAAAAATAGTATAGACGAAAACAAGGCGACATAGCCTCGCATTTAAAATTTCGAAACGTGTATTTTCAGTTATAGCTTACAAAAAAGTTTCATGATATCATTGATGATAAGTAAGTAAGTCCACAAGTGTCCTCCTAGAAGTGTGCAACTCAGCTTCAATATTCACTACTGCAAAGCTCTACGAACAATTTCAACAGACAATGTTAGACAGAACAAGGCAAAAAGTAAAGAACTAGTTAGACAAGAGCATGGATGTAATCGAAGAGGAACCCGAGTATAAAGTGTATCCCCTGGAGGGATTTTTGACGTTAGCGTATACTTCTCAAGAATTCTTCGATTTTAGCGTACCCCCTGTTACTGTTTTAATGCGAACCACGTACCCCTTGGGAAAAGTTAAGCACATGGTCACCCGGAATCCAATACAGGAAAAGACAACGATTCCTCTTGTGAATTTTATTTCTATCTATATTCTGCCAACTTGGGGTACGGTTGACAAAATTTGAAGGTTAGTCAATTAACGATTGTAGCTATATGACTCTTTTTGGGCTCAGAGAAAGCTCAGAAAAAGACTAAGACTCACGACATGATAAACATGTACCATTTTCAAAATCTTAAACCGATCATATATTATAGCGCCAATGAGCATTAATTGATAAGCAGCACCTAATAACGTGTAGGCATCACATGGATTCTGTTTCGTAGATATCATTCACGAACGATTGATGTTCTTGCCTTTTTCTGAAAAAGTTAAAAATTGATGTTGGTGTCAGAGAAGGACTTTTACATAGCGACATTTTTTAGATTTGTAGGAGTGAATTGATCTGCAAATGAGTTATGGATACTCAAATTGCAGTATCTGCAAACTATGCTTATATTATCTGGAGCTTTCAGCCATTTCTACTTCCTTTAGAAGCGATTACTTCAAACTTGATAATGTCAGTAGGCCTACAATATGGCTAGCATTCTTGGTACATTGGAAGAATATCAAAGTAGAAAACAAATTTGCTCAGCTTCTTTTTATAATATTATGTGATCACGAAAACAAACCTACAAGCCCATTTTATTTTATTGTTGCTAGTGTGAGTTTAAGCATCCTACTTGTAGGTACATCGGCACCGCTCTGAAAGTAGTAAGATTTTAGATAACATAACAGTACAATTGACGAGAAGGTAAATTGGTAGGTAGGCAGGCAGGCTGGTACTAAGCAAGTAAGTAGGTAAGCAGGTAAGCAGGTACTAAGCAAGTAAGTAGGTAAGCAGGTACTAAGCAAGTAAGTAGGTACGCAGGTAAGTAGGTACTAAGCAAGTAAGTAGGTAAGCAGGTAAGCAGTTAGGCAGGTAAGCAGATAAGCAGGCAGGTAAGTAGGTAAGCGGGTAAGCAGGTAAGTAGGCTGGTAGGTAGGTAAGCAGGCTGGTAGGTAGGTAAGCGGGTAAGCAGGTAAGCAGGTAGGCAGGTAATTATACAGGTAGGCTTGAGGACACATTTGACGAATATATACTTTGCCTAAACTCCGCATGACCTACTTGATGCAACTCGAATGTATTAACCAGATTAATGTTTCCATAAATCGCATTATTCTCCCTTTGTGTTAATAAATACTTCCATTGTGCTGAATATGGAACAAATTACGACATAATCTGGAAGTCTGAGCGTTCTCTTTGTTTCCTTTTTTACTTATTATGCCTGTATACAAACTTATTAGTAGACTATAAACAATTAAATGATCTCCTCCAATTGACGTCCTCATTCCCTAATTAACTTTCCCTTAGGCTTTCTCCTTTTTATTTTATCTTAAATAGAGAAAATTGCTAATTAATTCGTATGACGTACTAAATTCGTCACTTTTCGGTCATTTTCTTTCAATGAAATGAAATGAGTTAGAGTGTTGGTGCCTTAATTTAAGAAGAAAAGGCGCAATGCAAAACCTCACGGAGAAACCAGGAATTTTATGTTTATCTCTTGAAGGTAATGAAACAAATGCGTTCTCCAGTTCAGGCTATCCCCATCATACCAGATCATTTAAGATTTAGGAAAGACCTGCAAGCAAACATGAGCTCTTGTGAAGTCAAAGATATGATAGTCTTCCTATATAAGGCATTGCAATTGACAGTAGTATTTCACTTATCCATCTTTGTACAATGAAGCCTTCAGATAGCAGACACAATCGCAGAGTCTCATTTATTTATTGTCGAAAGCACAAAGCAACCAAATATATTTTCTTATATAAAGGGGTTTTTGGTCAGACAATTAAAGTACAAAATTCTCTTGATCAGCTAAAGGACTGTCTTATGATCCATTGATGAAATAGCGTTTTGTAGCACAACGTAAATTAAGATAAATTTAGGGTTTTGAAGATATTAAACTCAACACTGCGTGCAAGGACCTATTTATCATGCAATTTACATTATTTCCTTTCAAAAACCATGTTTATTCTATAAATTTTCACATCTGTACGCCACTATTTCCGTATCTGCTCTTCTACAATTCCCTATTACCGTATCTGCTCTGCTACAATTCCCTATTACCATATCTGCTCTCCTACATTTCCTTATTACCGTATCTGCTCCCCTACATTTCCCTATCACTGCATCTACTCTGCTACAATTCTTTATTACCACATCTGCTCTGCTACAATTCCCTATTACCATATCTGCTCTCCTACATTTTCCCTATTACCGTATCTGCTCTCCTAAATTTCCCTATTACCGCATCTACTCTGCTACAATTCTCTATTACCGTATCTGCTCTGCCACAATTCCCTATTACTGCATCCACTCTGCTACAATTCTCTATTACCGCATCTATTCTCTTGCAATTCCCTATTACCGCATCTACTCTTCTACATTTCCCTATTACCGTATCTACTCTTCTACAATGCCCTATTTCCGTATCTGCACTGCTACAATTCCGTATTATCGCATCTACTCTGCTACAATTCTCTATTACCGCATCTACTATCCTGCAATTTCCTATTACCATATCTGCTCTGCCACAATTCCCTATTACCCCATCTACTCTTCTACATTTCCTTATTTGCGTATCTAATCTGCTACAATTCCCTATTATCGCATCTACTCTCCTGCAATTTCCCTATTACCGTATCTACTCTTCTACAATGCCCTATTTCCATATCTGCTCTGCTACAATTCCGTATTACTGCATCTACTCTGCTACAATTCTCTATTACCGCATCTACTCTCCTGCAATTTCCTATTACCATATCTGCTCTGCCACAATTCCCTATTACCCCATCTACTCTTCCACATTTCCTTATTTGCGTATCTAATCTGCTACAATTCCCTGTTACCGCATCTACTCTCCTGCAATTTCCCTATTACCGTATCTACTCTTCTACAATGCCCTATTTCCATATCTGCTCTGCTCCAATTCCGTATCACTGCATCTACTCTGCTACAATTTTCTATTACCGCATCCACTCTCCTGCAACTTCCTATTACCATATCTGCTCTGCCATAATTCTCTATTACCGCATCCACTCTCCTGCAACTTCCTATTACCGTATCTGCTCTGCTACAATTCCCTATTACCGCATCTACTCTTCTACATTTCCCCATTTGCGTACCTCCTTTGCTACAATTCCCTATCACCGCATCTACTCTTCTACATTTCCCTATCACCGTATCTACTCTTCTACATTTCCCTATTACCGTATCTGCTCTGCTACAATTCCCTATCACCGCATCTACTATTCTACATTTCCCTATTTGCGTATCTACTCTGCCACAATTCCCTATTACCCCATCTACTCTTCTACATGTCCTTATTTGCGTATCTGCTCTGCTACAATTCCCCGTTACCGCATCTACTCTTCTACATTTCCCTATTTGCGTACCTGCTCTGCTACAATTCCCTATCAACGCATCTACTCTTCTACATTTCCCTATTACCGTATCTGCTCTGCTACAATTCCCTATTGCCGCATCTACTCTTCTACATTTCCTTATTTGCGTATCTGCTCTGCTACAATTCCCTATCACCGCATCTACTATTCTACATGTCCTTATTTGCGTATCTCCTCTGCCACAATTCCCTATTATCGCATCTACTCTTCAATATTGCCTTATTTGCGTATCTACTCTGCCACAATTCCCTGTTACCGCATCTACTCTCCTGCAATTTCCCTATTACCGTATCTACTCTTCTACATTTCCTTATTTGCGTATCTGCTCTGCTACAATTCCCTATCACCGCATCTACTATTCTACACTTCCTTATCTGCGTATCTGCTCTGCTAGAATTCCCTATCACCGCATCTACTATTCTACACTTCCTTATTTGCGTATCTGCTCTGCTACAATTCCCTATCACCGCATCTACTATTCTACATATCCTTATTTGCGTATCTCCTCTGCCACAATTCCCTATTATCGCACCTACTCTTCAATATTGCCTTATCTGCGTATCTACTCTGCCACAATTCCCTGTTACCGCATCTACCCTCCTGCAACTTCCCTATTACCGTATCTACTCTTCTACAATTCCCTACTTCCATATCTGCTCTGCTACAATTCCGTATCACTGCATCTACTCTGCTACAATTCTCTATTACCGCATCCACTCTCCTGCAACTTCCTATTACCATATCTGCTCTGCCACAATTCCCTATTACCCCATCTACTCTCCTGCAACTTCCTATTCCCATATCTGCTCTGCCACAATTCCCTATTACCGCATCTACTATTCTACATTTCCCTATTACCGTATCTGCTCTGCTACAATTCCCTATTACCGCATCTACTCTTCTACATTTCCCTATTTGCGTATCTGCTCTGCTACAATTCCCTATTACCCCATCTACTCTTCTACATTTCCTTATTTGTGTATCAGCTCTGCTACAATTCCCTATTATCGCATCTACTTTTCTATATTGCCCTATTTGCGTATCTACTCTTCTACATTTCCTTATTTGCGTATCTGCTCTGCCACAATTCCCTATTACCGCATCTACTCTTCTACATGTCCCTATTACCGTATCTGTTCTGCTACAATTCCCTATTACCGCATCTACTCTTCTACATTTCCTTATTTGCGTATCTGCTCTGCCACAATTCCCTATTATCGCATCTACTCTTCTACATTTCCCTATTACCGTATCTGCTCTGCTACAATTCCCTATTACCGCATCTACTCTTCTACATTTCCTTATTTGCGTATCTGCTCTGCTACAATTCCCTATTACCGCATCTACTCTTCTACATTTCCCTATTTGCGTATCTACTCTGCCACAATTCCCTGTTACCGCATCTACCCTCCTGCAACTTCCCTATTACCGTATCTACTCTTC
>JAAAKL020006215.1:0-18287 GCA_010016065.2 Carybdea cf. marsupialis auct. non (Linnaeus, 1758)
CTCATTCAAGGGCGGATTATTTACCCTAGGTAGGAATAACTTATTATTTACAGAAGAAAACAACCTAATCAATAACTACTTCTTAGGTTAAGAAGTGCAGTTACAAGGTAAATTTTGTCAATATAGAAGATGCAATATAGGTTATTAATACGTGTCTGCAACCGCAGTCGGTTTTATGGCGGTAATTTGCAATGACTTGATTGATATCGTAATAAAAAACTACCTACAGATTTTAGATCATAAGATGGAACTTCTAAGAAGTTATTAATTTTCAACTGTCCAAAGGGGAGTAAAATAGACACAAGGTATTTAAAAGAGAAAGCCGTTAATAATATTTTGACATGTTCCTATTTTTACTTCAGTAGATATTTTTCATACAGCTTTTAAGTTTTAAATATGATTAAAACCACCGTATTCAAAGACTATCGACACCATGATAGAGTTGCATCCAAATCCTCTAAAACACAAATTAATCCATATTTGCCAAGGCGCTTGATAGGGGAGTCGTTTATCAGAGGTCAATTTACTTCAATTAGCGCAGGTAAATGGGGTCGTCTATCAGAGAGAGAGAGAGTGTTAACACGAAAGTTACCGTAATACTGATAGATTTAGGAAAAAATTCAGAAAACTTTAATATGATGTGTGAAGTAGTTCCCGAGGTATCATTAAACGCACGGAAGCGACCACACCCTCTTAGATCTGGTAAATATTCTCCTATTTACCCCCTTGTGAACTCTCCAATCAGGTAATCTAAGATAGAAAATTTGTACATTATCAAAATAGCTGAGATCTATTCATTGGATACGTTGTAAATTTATGCAACTTTACCTCAAATGGAAATAAATATTCTGGTATAAAAACCTTAGGTTGCTTGATATTAGTTAATGCTTTAAGGTTAAGTCAAAGCTTTAAGGTTTCAATTATAAATCTTCATCAATATGCAAGCACAACTCAGAAATTTAAAAGACCTATTTGTCTAAATTTTCCTGGGAGACCTTTATCTTTGTATTTTGATAATATGTCTTTCAACATATCATGGAAAACTCTAGTAACTTATTTTATCAACGTTCTTATCCACTTCTTGATTCGATTTCCTTTAAGGATATGCCTTTACTCCGCTCCATTGTGTTACCCTCCACGTCACTTAGCCCGTTTTGTTCGTCTGTATAAGATAAGTACCAAGTTTCTACTCTTTGTAGAAATTTGTATAAAATAGGTAATCCATTTATTCCTTATGCTGCATGTTATTGTACTAATGCAAACCGTTATGATCTCTCCTTTTATTTCCTGTCTATCGACGATCACGTCTAACAATCGTGATCAAACCTCGGGATTAATTGGTGAGCAGTTGGTTTCTATTACCCCGGCAATTTATTGCTGCCTTTGTTAACTGACCGTACGGCATACTTAAAAATTTTATATCTAAAAATAAATTCTTCTTGGTTTAATCGTTATCTCTCTCTAATCTGTAGGTTATGCAGGAATTTCAGGGTGGGATAGGAAACATGTCAAAGTGGAAGATCTCGGACTTTGCGGATATCTGCAGTCTTTACTGCAAAATTGGGGCCAATTACCTCTTTTTAAACTAAATCTTTATACTGTTCTGTGAGGAGAACATGACTTAATTTCGCAACTGAGTACACCACTAATTCTTGCGTAAAGGAAGTCGAAAATCAGCACCGAAAAGACAACATTGTTGTAACATGAAAAGACGTGTACAGTATAATAGTTAATAGAAATAGTTTTTATCCCTTTGTTTCTTTATTCATCCGAATAATTTTAACACTTTCACCTTCTCTGTTACCTTTGAAGTAGGACATGTGCATCAGCTTGAAGCAATGAGGAAAGAAATATTTAATAGGAGACAGGGAGACTTACAGACCAAGTCGCCAAGTTGTTACAACCATGGAAGAGATGGGACGACGTGTAGGACATCGACGACCACTGAGGTGGTGATGATGGTGGTAGCAATAATAAGCATGGGCTGATGAGAAGAGAGAGAATGATGATCATGATGATGATGATGATGATTATGATAAGGAGGAGGAGGAGGAGGATAAGGATGGCAGTGATGGTTGTGGTGGTGGTGGAGGTGATGGTGGTGGTGATGGTGGTGGTAATGATGAATATAGTGATGATGAGGATGGCAGTGATAATGATAATAATATTTCCTCGATAATAGCGATAATAAAACAACGTCCATATCATGTTGATAAGATGATAGTGATGATCATTTTGTTGAATTCTTGCCTCAAGATTCAAAATCAAGTCATTTACTTGGAAAATCAAATTTGGAATATTATATATGTGAACGATAGCAACTTCCATGCATTCAAAAATACATATCAAATCGAGAAAGCTTGGATTGGTTGGTATGATTCAGCTCTTTCATCGATTTGCTGTTTGAGTGGTCATTCGTTTTCTGCGTAACCTTTGAAAGCCTGTGAACTAGGGTGGTTTTAAGTGATCCTTTAAATTGGAAGTCTCTCTCTGACTTAAAATACCTCAAACAAATACGACAGATTGCATTTCAATACACACTTGCGACTCCAAAATGGATGCCTTAAATAATAAAAGCAGGTCAAAAAGGGAAATTAAAGGAGAAGGAATTGCCAGTAGAGTCAGGAGAAGGACTGCAATAATCAATCACAATTCTGGAAGGATAGGTTGCACAGAAGAAGTTGCGAGCTGAAATCTGATCTACATCCATGACAGTTCTAAGGAATTTTTTTCAGCTGACGATATTATATTTTGTAACTTTTTATGGGATCAAACCCTTAAATGGCCTTTTAAGATACGGATAATGATTCACGGAAAGGCTAAAACCTCGCAGCTTAGAAAGAATAAATGAAAAGCAAAGACCTGCAATTAGAGGAGGCCTTTATCAGCTATACGATGGCTCTCGTAATGACTTTTGCAGAGGTAAAAACCCCTAAGTGTATGTCATGAAGTGATATCCCCGTGTGGTCACTGCCGGTATTAGGGGTGCCGATTGTGCCGCGGCACAGGGCCGCGCACCTAAGGTGGAAACACAGCTCACTGAAGAAAAAAGATTTTGAACCGAAGGATCCCCCAAAGAGGGCCCCCTCTTGACAAAACCGGCATGGCGTGTGGTCATTATGTGGCCCTATCACCTTTTTATAATAATCGAAAAGCCTGAAACAATATTCAACAGAGAAAAGTATTAAGCAAATAGAAAACTTGAGGTTTTAAATAATATATAATACATCAGCATAATTGAGGAACATGTACTGATTTTGGCGCAACTCTCCTCTGAAAACTGTTTATGATTGACCTTAAGTAAAACTACCCCTCTGTAAAATTTAAGTATATTTCGGTCTGGAATGTGAAAAGACTATGAGATTTGGAAATAGCAAACTTATCAACAACACGAAGAACGAAGCTCCGCTTAGCCGTTGTGGCAACAGTCTGTTTGATTTCCATGATGAATCTTTGGATAGCAAAACTATTGATAATATCCCCTCTAAATTGACGAAAAGTATATCAATTATTCTTTTGGGGTCCCAAATTATCTATCATTTAGAATTCAGGTGCACACTCAGCCGAAAAGGACCCATGAAATGCAGAAGCAATGGGAATATTCCATTCTGTAGTTTGTATATCAATTAATCTAGTGATCAGAATCAGACCAAAAATTTATGAGAATGAGAAGCTATTTCGCGTCCAGAAGAACAAGTCTCTGGAACCGGCCAGGGAGTGTAAACAAGGAGGGAGAGGAAAATCGCACAAAACCACGTACAATTGCCGAGGCATAGAGCTAAATTGGTTTGTCATTCTACTTCATCAATTTTAGCACAAATTTCTTTCCCGTCTTATTTTTTACGGGCAAGGATAAAATTCTTGTAAAGAATGAAACATTGCTCTGCAAAAAATACGAGAGTGCACTCCCCTTTTGACTTCTCATTTGGATCGACCCTTTAGTTGATAGTGAAAGAGACCTAAATTTGAAAGGCCTTATGTTAAATAGCTAGACCATAATTTCAAGATCAAACAGAAGATATGACCTTGCAGCCCAAGGCTCAACATACCATGAACGAGAATTTTTGATGAGATGGCAGACTTGAGCGTCAATAATCTCGGTTCTTGCTGCAGCCTGTTAAATGGTTATAGAGAAACTAAGAGCTCTTTTCTCAATAAGTGGTGCATGTTTGAAGAAGGTGAATAGGAAATGTGAGGTTTTAAAGATAGACAGCATTGATTGTGAACAATCCTTTAACAGACTCATAAACGATCATTTTCCTACTTACGTATATGCCTCTTGTCAGACGCATATTTACTTATGTAATTTGTAAGTTCCTTAAAATGACACTTGTCCACTATGTCATAGTTAAGTTAAGAGACCGTTCAGATCTGGGCTTCATAATTTGTAACCCTCGAGGTTATTTCTTTGCAGCAGTTAAGTACCCAATATAGTGCAAACTTTTTAAATCTCTGTCAGTCCATTTGAGAGTGCAAATGTTGCTCTTGGTAAACATATAGGGAATTACTGACAGTAGCACCTGAGCCCCTACAATAACATGCTTGCTGATTGCTGAATAATCTAAGTCTTGGTATTGTGATATATAGAACATCAATCCTGTATTTGGCTACATTTTTGTTTCATAACAACACAGAAGTCTTCTATAACATAAATGGCATGAAAAACAATATTTTGATAGGTTATGTTGCACAGTCTTACTGTTGATGGTAGATGTTCTGAGTCGTAACCTTGTTGACCCTCTAAAATGAAACCAACAAGAGTTCAGACCCTACAATCTAACACTTGAAGTACAAACAATTACAATCTATGTGTAACGTCGACTTTTAGTAGGAGTTCACTTAATATTTCCGTAATGTGATTAAGATTGGATTTTTATTACATAACAATTCGCTTTATAGATTGCTCTGACGACTTGATATGATATTCCCCAGAGAGACAAACGTCCATAAAATGCCCACATTTGTCATACTTGATCACTTTGCCAACATAAATAAAGTGTTGGCTGTTATCTATGTTCCATCTCAGCTCATAGGGAAGCAATATCGAATACAGAGCCCTAGGCTTTAGTTACACAGTACAAGATAACATTTGACACCAAATATGATTGTACCACAAGATATCCGATATCTTTTCGGTTTCCATATTAGGTGTTCCACTGAAGCTTATCAGTGCACTATAAACCGATTCCTCTCTTTCAGTATGAGATTTCGAGAAATTATGTTATGACGTTATCAATTTTTATTCTAATCTTCGGTAGTTGCAGATAGCCAAATACCAATATCTAGGCCCCAAGCTCTCAAAATTCAGGGACACGAGACCGAAGGGTCACAAAGGAATCCTGAAGTCGGAGGGGTCACTAGAGTGATTTCGTTGAAGTCTCATAGAAAAAACCTAACGTAACAACAGAATGAGATCTTGTGTATTTATTCAAATCCCTTCCAACTCGTAATAAACAATGAAATCTGGAAGCTAAGTCTATAGTATGACATCCCAAATGAGGGATTGCTCAAATTTTGATATATTGAAACATTTGCTAAGAATAATATGCAATCATACTATGAATTGTAGAGGAACAGAGCCAGCTGCGTTTATGTTAACAAACTTACACTTGATGAGTGAACAGAGAATATAGAAACTAATCAACATCTCCTTTACCGTTGCTATGAGACATGTGAAAGCGTTGAGGAATAATTCTTACCATTGTTGTCAAAGGTAAACAACACGAAAGGTGAAAGTGTTGACACTGAAGTCGAAGAATTTCTTAAAGAAAATATTTTTTCTTGGAGTAGCTTTCTGGAAACGAACAAAGATGGTACTGCTAAAGTGAAAGTTAGAAACGTCCAATTAAGATGGAGTTATCTGTAGGCCTACATCAAAGCAAAGAGTTGCTTAATCCACCAATGTTCTCTGTCCTTAAAGGAACACTCTGACGGGTTTTTCCTGGGTAGAAAGCCTTTGGTCTCTCTATGCAACTTTTTAAGGACTCCTTAGGTTAATTGCTGATTACTTCTTCAAACCCTTACTGTCAGTGGTGCTGATAGCTTTTCTTACCCTACTGTATAACAAATACAGAAAAAGGCCTTTAACTTACATGGTTCTTTAGGAAAATTTCTACATAAACGTTGAAATTTCGCCGTGCAAAAAGACGAAGGAGTGCCACTATACGATTATGGGAACTTTCTATGCTCAGTGCGTGATTTGAGGGACGAAAAGAGAGCCTTTGTTGCGGGCGTTTAAACCGGAGGGGTCATTTGCTAAGTCGTTTTATCTTCAATGTGTTTCTGTCATACACTCGTTCATGGAAGGTATTTGTTTGGTAAACTAATCGCGCTATAGATTCTCTTTGCTTTAAATTTTCAGTGCTAATTTTCATCAAAAATTAAAAATAAGTTGTAATTTCTATGACATTCAAAGATGAACAACAATATAATATGGTTCAACCATTAGTACAAACAAAGAAATGTTTGTTAAAAGTGTGCAGAATTACAGAATGATGTTGTGTTACTTTTCAATGTCTACTGCATCCTCCTCCTCGTCATCAATTATTTTTAAAACAGGTGCTGTACCCGCGATGTCATGTTCACTTCCTACAAAAGGATTTTGGTCAAGTTTGCTCTCAGGGGGAATATAATGTATTTGGCTTCTCAAGGTGCTGCTCACCACCACTTACCTCTTTGCCATCTTTGAAGCAACCTATCTCCTGACACTTGTTTGAAGATACCATAGTGCTTCGATTCAAGCCCTGGGCTTTAATTTTGTTATCATTTAATTTTATTAAATTTTCTTCAAAAAGAGGGACGTTTAATAGAGGGGGCGTTTATGTCAGTTTCAGCAAAACTAGAAGGGAGCGTTTATTCAAGAGAGTTTTGATTGTAAGCATAACGATAACTGACGCCTCGACGTTATGCTACTCAGATGTAGAGATATTATGGCGAGTTATACGACAGGCTGTGTTTTAAGATTACGAAAATCAGTCACACATGACATATTGGCAGGAAAGACCACAGGTAAGTTCTATTCATATGCTTTTTTACAGAGAGCCTCTGTCTTGTATTTATTTTGTTCTAGCTATGTAACTAGCAATGGTTAGTTACGTACTTGATTATTTATATAACTGTATGAACATTTGTTTGTGATCTGTCGACCTGTCTGTTTTAATATATTTATAACAATATCAAGGCAGGAGATAGATGACAAATTATCTATGCGCTGATGATTTGCCGCTCAGACAGAGACTGAATTGGCAAGCTAACAAACAAGATAAAAATTCTGAGTAAATCGGTAGGCCTCTGTCTCAACGTGGGCAAAACGAATGTCTTGAAAACAATAACAAATGAAAAATACAACCACCAAGAACTACAAGATCTTATTCTTGATAATAAAACAGTCGGAAACGTGAAAGAATTCGTCTCTCTCGTATTCAACTTTTTAGCTGACACCAACAATGAATCCAACGAAATCAGGGAGATAACTCAGTGTTTTAATAAATGCAATTGTCTCCATACACAAAATGTGGAAAAACAGGTTCACTACTATTGAAGCATATTCATTCTGAAATTCATGTTATCCTACAAGGTACCTGCTTTTTTGAATGCTGTGTAATGAAAAGAGTTAAATGGCTTTCAAAATTTGGAGCTGCAGGCCCCTAGTACGCATCAGTTGGAGAGAACAGCGCTCCTATGTTAGTGTCATTGACAAAATTGGTAGTAGATGCCTTTCAGAGAATATAACGAAACGGAAACTTGCCTTGGTGGGGCATGTTGCGCTGCGAAAGGCCTTTAAGGAAAGATTTGACTTGCTATGGGGAGAGACAGATAGGAGACGAAAGTCTAATTTTTCATACAATGTAAAGGACGGTTTCATTTAATGAGAAAGTACGCATCATCCGAATAGTTATAAGTACCATCATAATGAGTATTATGCGTACAATTTGACAAAAATGATGCCTTTTTAGATCATATATATTTGCTCTACTAGCTCCCTTAGTCTACTTCCATTGGCATGTAACTATGTATGCATTTCCTCAAGCTGTGGGTCCAAGGCTAACCTCCTCAGACCTCCACTCGAGGATTGGTAGCTATGGTAGAGATATCTGCTGGCTCTGCTGCTCTGCTGCTCTGCAGGTCGGCTGACCATAGACATAGTTTCCATGAGGGACCGATTCGCTGGCGGTAAAACTGGCAAGCGAACAGACAGAGCTTGTTAGTCTTGGAAGGCTACCTGTCTAAGACGCTGCCTGCGTCTGATAGGGGTTGTATTTGAGAGCTAGGTTTCCCCACCGGACCAAGGTGTTCCTGAGAGGAGTAGCGTCCCTAGAAATTGATAGCTTTGTAAAGTGATGCCAAAATGGAAACAACCAACCAAGAAAATCCTATACCCCCAGCTCCAGGAGTGAGTAGGAACCGTGCTAATGGCCCAGATGCTAGTCGATCTGGAACAAGTACGGAACGACAGTATGACCTTGGCTACTCAAACCATAGAGGGACTCATCTGATAATAGCACGGAGTCATAAGCACTACTACCTCCAAAATCAGAAGAGCAAAGCAGAAGAGCAAAGCAGAAGAGCAAAGCAGAAGAGCAAAGCAGAAGAGCAAAGCAGAAGAGCAAAGGAGAAGAGCAAAGCAGAAGAGCAACCACAGTATGCTGAAAATTATGGAACAGACATCCAAGACCATAGGATCATCCATCAGGATCCCGTGGAATATAGAAAGATTGGAAGCAAGTACCTAATAGCAACTTTAGGGTAGAGAAATTAAGTTCAGGCTTCTCAGGGTAGAGTTGGAGTCCTTCTGTGGAGAAGCGCTAGGACGTCACTGCTGAAAACTACAAACGTACATCCCAGGGTGCTAGTGGCAGCAGCCAATGGGAACCCTAAGTGCACAGTTACAGTGATCTACAAACAGCGCCCCCGAGGAAGGGGTGTAGTAGTTCTATAACATACCAAAGAACACTCCAAGATGTTTCAGCTCCAACGGAAATAGATCATACCTATCTGAAATGATGTTGGAATGCAACCTTCTTGCGGTAAACACTTCATTTCAAAGGAGGGAAGGGAAACTCTGGACACTCTGGGACAATGCGACAAATTGTTGCAGGCAACCGGACTATATACTGGTCAGCAAGAAATGGAGAAACACATTAAAAAATGGAGAAGCTTAGAATTTCTACAACTCTGCAAAGTTAAATCACAGGGTAGTGATGGGTGAAGTCCGACTGAGCCTACGAGTGCCAAAGACTAAGGCTCGAGAGAAGTACGATTGGAAATTGGCATTGCAGTACCTGTACGACACCTACGATATATTTAATGAAGAAGAAATAGTGGGAAAAGTTAGCAAAATCGAAGAAACGCATGGAGACCAGAGCTACGGCGAAGCCTGGAAAGTGGTGAACGAAATATCCAGAAGGAAGAATGCAAAAGAAGGACACGTGACAGGATCGAATCCCGAGGAGAGAATTAATACCAGGTTCACACACTTTAAGAAACTGCTGAGCAGCTCACCTGAAGTGTAAGACCAAAACAAGAAGATCCCAGTGATCCTCGAAGGATTGAACATCGAAAATGGTTCTTTCACAGAACTCGAGTACAAGGAGGTGAAAGTTCTCCTTAACGTGAGAAAAGGTTGGCATTCCACTGGAAGTATTCATGTTCAGTCGATTTGACGACATTATTCTCGAATTCTGCAGTCTAGTCCTCATGAAGATTGACAAACCATAAATTTGCTCATTCGATAAAATGTGCAACAGGATGAAACTCCACAGAATAAGGGGTGCTCTGGATATAAACCAAAACGGATTCAGAACTAACTGCACGACAGTGACTCAAATTCTTGCGCTAAAAAGTCCTGGATGGAGTGAGAGCCAAGAATCTACCAGAAGTGTTTGATTTTTATGGGCATGAGGATTACGATCAAAGCACGTCCATGCTTTAGAGACCATGCACAGGAACACTGGAGACAGGATTATAACACCAGATGTAGATAAATAACTGTTTGACATCACTGCGGAAGTGCTCCAAGGTGATACTCTCGCCCCTTTACTCTTTATCATAGTCCTTGACTATACACTGAGAATAGCGATAGAGGGAAGAAAAGAAGAACCGAGATTCACCATCCATCCCAAAAGGTCATTAAGATTCCCCAAAGACGCCTTGACAGACCTGGACTTCGCAAATGACAGCGCACTGCTGTCAGGCCTTTTAACTTGTCTTTGTACTCGTCAGAGTAGAAGTGGAAGGTGAAATGGTAGGCCTAGATACAAATTTCATGAAAACCATATACCTGACTTGAAAAATCAATGCGTCAGAGCCACTAAAGACAAGGGATGGTACTTAGCTGGAAAGAAAGGAAAACCTCAAATGCCTGGGTCCTAAATTGACAGCACACAGAAAGACATGCAGATAAGTAAGGCACAAGCGTGGCAAGCTCTATACAAGATGAATGAGTCAAAAATGTCAAGGGGCCTCCAGAGCAGATTTTTCCTGGCTGCTATAGAGTCCATATTGTCATATGGATGTGAGAGCTGGACAGTAACGCCCAAGTCGGAACACTCTTTGAATGGTCCTTACACCAGCATGCTGAGGAAATGGAGCTCATTCACAACCATCGCTGAGTTGCATGGTGACCTACCACCAGTGGGAAATAATATAGCAAAAAGAAGAATAAAGCTTGCTGGTTACTGCCACCGTCACTCAGAGATGTGCGCCCCAAAACGTGTACTGTGGCAGCCAACCTGCTGTCACCCTACAAAAGGAATAAGACGCTTAAAATACGTGGAGTTACTGAGGCAGGATGCTGATGGAGTCACGACGGAGTAACTGGGTACATGAATGGATAACAGAGTAGCTTGACAAAAGACATCTGTTCGATCTCCGGAAGGTGACCAAGTAAGTAAGAAAGTAAAATGATTTATTATCTTTGGTTAGGCACCAGGAATGAAAGTAGAAAAAAGCTGATAGATGCCTGGGGGAGACCGGGTAGAAGGGAAATTGATGTGATGAGTACTGATTGTAGACTACCTCAGGACAAAAATAATATCGAAACACCCATGCAGCCTAGCGTACCATTGACATTTACAAACTAGAGCCTCGGGTTCATAGTACCTTGTTGTTTCCAAACCTCAGTAAAAAATGACGTATTGCTTTAGTGTGATAAGCATGATGGTGAGACGATATTGCCCTTTTCTCATCTCTTGTTGATTTGTAGAGTTGATTGTATAGTCAAACAGATACTGATTGTTGCAAGAGAGGTGTTATCTTAATAGGTATGTGGTGCTACCATGTGCTAACAGATGCGGCCTGTTGCAGCTGATCAAGATTGTTCAACTGCCAAAACACTCAGTTTCTCTCTTCATTTTACACAGTGGCCAAAAACCTGTTCTGGGGCACTTTCTAATACCTAGATGTTGTTAATACAAACGCAATGTGGTTGAAATGTTCAAGATGTGTTGTAAAATGACATAGGGAGTCTTTTCACAATTTTTTCCATAAATTGTTTTGGCTTGAGAAGATCAGCATTTGTAGGCCTCTTTGAAAGTAAACACTGCTGTTACTCAGTTTCGTCTGGAATTGACTTTAATAAGCTTTATATGTTTTGAAACTATAATTTGACTACCAAGGACAATATGTGATGTGATTTAATGAGTGAATGAAACGATTATGAAGCACACAGATAATAAACTAGAGCCTCCATGGAAAGTCGGTCGTAGAAATACAGCAGTGGAAACCTGTGGAAACGCCATCTCACGAAGTGGGGTTACCGATGATGACTATTCCTTAAAAAGAGCTCTAAGGGAGAAGTCTGATAATCCAATAGAGTACAGGCTATGCTAAAACCGCCGAAATCAGTAAAAAGCTAAACTTTGAATGCTAGAACTCTCCGCGAGGAATGGTGCTTTGAAGAGTTATTGGGCTGTATATCGGCAACTTGCATAGAGATTGTTGGTGTGCAAGAACATAGAAGAGTTACTGAGGAAGAAATAACATTCACAAACAATGGCTACCTTCTAATGACTTCAACAGCATGGAGGAACACTCAACAAGCCGCGACGGTGGTATTGGTATACTGCTCAGTAAGAAGGCAGAAAATGCTCTCTGCTGAATAGAGGGTATATCACCACGTGTCATGACTGCAACATTTGAGGTTAACCCTTAAAGATTATAGTTGCCTACTCACCAATCAACATGAAAACAAATGATGTAGAAGTTGAAAGAGACTTATGAGGATCTGGGGAGAGCTATTGACGACACACAACCTCATAATTTCCCGGCAATTTTAGGGGGCATTAATGTAAATTTTAGGGGACATAAAGTAAGTGGAACACATTTAAAGTATGCCTTCAGCCAGAAAACAAAGAGGATTGACAAAATGTTGCTGGAACTAACCCATAAGAAGTCACACTGTACATCGTCGACACAAAATTACAGAGAAAAATGAGGGGAAGGTGGTCATTTGAAAGCCCTAAAGGTGATCGCCACATACTTGATGTATTTATTTTCCTAAATTGGGAACACTGAGTACTTTGATATCTTAGCTGAAGTTATGCAAGGTGATACCCTTGTACCCTACGTATTTGTTATTGTATCAGACTATGCCACGAGGGAAGGTACTGAAGGACGGAACGGCCTACTTGTTCTATGGTTAGAAGAGAACTTTCATAGGATAAAAGAATAGCGGTAGCCTAAATAACAACGCAAGAATTGACTAACTGCAACAATTATAATATTTTACTTACTGTAGTACAATAGCCAAGGTGTTATGTTTGTATTAATTCCAAAGAAATCAGTTGATAAGTCGTTTCGTATTATATTTAGATTTTGCATAGGTCGCATTAATATTACTAGAGTTGTCATATTAAATAAGTAAAAGCCACGTTAAATTCGTGTAAATTATATGAACTATAGTCACATCAGAATAGGAAGAGGAGAGGAAGTAGAAAAGTGCGAAGTCGATAAAGAACAATAGAAGAAGAAGACCCAATAAAAACGGTACTCCTCGTTGTGTCAAAAAATATATCTTGGACATCTTCGATCCAGTTTAATTATCAAGCGGAGACAAAGTCGTAGAATATCACCCGTCTCGATTACAGATCTGGACTTTGCTGATGACATTGTCCTGCTTAGCTATGGCTTCCAACAAGCCAGACAATTACTGCACAATGTAGCAGTGGAGTGTGGCAAAGGTGGTCTTGGCCTATACGCAAAGAAAACAAAATCTATGTTTACAATGTTGCACCTGAGGATTTACAAACCATGAATGGAAAACTGATGAAGCAAGCTATAGTGGAGACTACAGGGGAACAAGGCTTTAAATACCTCGGCAGTTGGATTGATTCGAAGGACAGAGACATACGTTTTAGGAGAGAATTGGCATGGCAGCCCCTAAACAAAATTAGTAATATTTGGAAAAGCAACTTGGCAGGAAAACTCAAGCTACAGCTATTTTGAGCAACTGTGGAGTCTATCCTCCTGTATGGCAGTTCTTTATGGTCACTAACTGAGACTGGGGAGAAGAGGGAGGATGATACATATAAGAGAATGCTTAGACAAATGTATAACGTTACATGGAGTGAGAGGAGAAGAAACAAGGAGCCTTATGGTATCACTGAATGCTTTCAAGCACAAAGTTAATAGGTTGTCTTGATTTTGAATAGCAAGAATTATGAATGGTCCACTTTCAGGTTTATTGTACCTGGATTTAATCACAAATATGCATGTGTAAGCATGATGGGCGAGATGGCAGTCCTCCCATGGTCACGTCGCATGTGGCAGGGAGGCTGGTCTCCAAAATTGCGCAGAGCCGGATGAGCTGTCCACCGGTGGAGCATTAGGAGCTAATGTGGCGACTAGAGAAAAAGCGAACTATGTTGCCACCGGGTCACCATAGCTCAGTTGGTATAGCAGCACGCTGCGAATGCATGGGTCCCGGGTTCGAATCCCGGTGGTGACATGTTCCCTTTTCTCTAGTATCCCTTCAAACTTGAAATATACATGTCTATACTAATGGGCACAGTCATCTCGGATCGCTTTTGCTCTTCAGATAGTAGGGAATTCTAAAAGGAGCACCACAATAGACATTCTTCAATAAAATCTTCTTAATGTATGGAAAAGCTAGAAATTTGATAAAACAGGATGTTGAGTACTTTTTTAAAATTTGAATAGTTGAGTGATACGCTTCAGTAATGAGTAATAGATAAAGTAATTTCCACTCCTCAGACCTATTGCCTTTGGGGAAGTGCATATCTTGATAAGCCTCGATCAAGAGGAAAAGCAAGAAAGAATCGCTAAGCTTAGTACTGGAACTCTGACCCCCATACTGCCGTTGCACATTCTTTATCAACCAAACCAATCATCTTCAACTTCTGTGATGCGGTACAGTATACGCAGTGATTGTACTATTTTTGGCCTTATGGTACATCCTTCAAAATTCCTCATTCCAATGCAACTGATGGTTTCTCTTACTTTGTTTTTGTGTCTCAGTAGAGGCCTACATATGCTGCGTGAACCTTCCTTCAACAGACTGTAGATCAGGCCTTCGGGATTACGCATTATTTATTGTTACTAAATGGCTTACCCGCCATAGCTACGACACCACTTGCATGCCTAACATGTCGCTCTCTTGGAATGGTTTAGAATACGTCAGCCTCCTTTTACATTAAAGGCATTGCTTGTGGAGCGTGCGTCCTGTAAGGAATCCAAGCTTATGATCGACACAGAACAGTCATAATTATTGGTGCTTTTGAAATGCGCCAAGTGAACTACTCGACTAGATGACGAAGTACAGTCAACTAATCGACTATGGTTTAAATAGGTGACCAAAGTAGCATGTCTAATAGGAATAGGAAGCGAACAAAAACATTTCCTAGCTAATGCAGCTTTGCAACTTTAATAACTGCTTTGTTACTTGCATATCATAATTGCATTTTTATGTAACGTGTTGGAAAATATAACATGCAGAACAAGTTCTAACTGTAATTCTGCAGACCAATGCATACTTACAGAGTTCGTGTGCAAAGATAAAACGTATTGTGAAAAAAGAAAGGTGTGTTTTATCTTTGCGGGACAAAGTACTGAAAAATACGTCAAGGATCCCTCTCATTCTATCGTCTTGCTCGATAAAGAATAACTGGTATGGAAAAATCAACATTTAAACGTCATTTCCAAACCGATCTTATTTGAGGCTGCGTGAAAAAAGTTTGTTGTACGATCCAAACATGTAAAACTGTAGCAAATATCATTATCCAAGGCAACTTTGAAGATCCACTTGACATGAGAAGTAATGACAAAAATTGGAAGTGCGATTGCCAGAATTTTAACATGAGATACATAACCAGACTTGCAATGTTAAGTCAATAGTCAACCATGGTTTAATAGTAAAATGTTGATGCCTTTCCTATTTGGGATGACAATGAGCCTTTTCTTTCTATCAAGCGTAGTGATCTGCTTTAAATAAGGGAAAGATTATTGTGATGTTTCACGAGTGGCACTCTTTGTTCCCCTAATGAAATAACATAGAAGGCCACCGACCATAACTTGATGTCACAGACCCGAAATTGCTCTAAAGGTGAAAGAGATTAAAACATCCAGTTTGCTGAAACTGTGAGCTCAGGTATCTCTATCAAATAATCAGTAAACCTTTTAGAGTTCGGGAAGCAGATGGGATAATTTCTTACTCATAACCAAAGAATTTTGGTCTAATGCGGACACAAGTAGATTAGGGATGTGGCCTAATCTGAGGTAAAATAGCAGGCTCACCTGTCGTTCCTCCATGGTATAGTTTAATTAAGTTATTTAAACTTCGTGTGGGGCGTTTCCATAAATTATCCAAGCCAAAATTTTAACTAATGCTCATTTCAAGCAGAGAATTTTTTATCTACCCATTCAATATAACAATACTTGATGATTGATGAGGTTAAGCCACATTTTCAGTCAGATTGTTTGTCAGCATTAATACATTTAAACTTAAACAAACGCTTATTTAAGTAGTGAAATGTGCGTTTGGCATTTTGTTATCATAGAAAAATGTACATTTTAAATTGATTATAGAGCAGAACGGATTTGAAAATGTCAAGTGTGAAGGGATACTAGAGAAAAATGAAACAGTCATCACCAGGATTCAAACCTGGGACCAACGCACTCGCGGTGTTCTGCTCCACCCACTGAGCTATGGTGACACCATATTAGTCACTATAGGTCAGTTAGTAGAGCAGCACGCCATGAACGCGTATGTCCGGGTTTCAAATACCGGTGATGACAGTTTCACTTTTCACTAGTATCTCTTCAAATTTTAAATTAAACACACCCTTATGTTTACGTTGAAATGTACTCCTAGCCATCGTTCTAAAATAGAAGAAAAGTATTTTACTTTTCCATAGATGCCTCGTATTGAAGACTTTCAGGCCAAATCCAACTACCGAGCTTCCCGGATGCTGCTTTTAATCATAGCACTCAGCTACGATCAGGCTCACAATGCTTTATAATCTTTCTAAACCCCTTAGGATTTCTCTATAAAAATTTTGTACGGTCCATCATACATTGAATATCTATACATACATTCTTCTTCAGTGGGTTCAAAAGTTGTTTTAATTAACTGTTTAATTCACATGATCGATAACAATGGCAGTTTTCAATTAGAACCCATAACTATACGAACAACTGCTAATCCATCATCCCGATATAGGCCTGTGAGGGTATTTAAACAATTTTTCAACGCTTCCTGTAGTTTATGAGTGTGTACGAAGCAATGAGTTCACAAACCTTAGACCCATGGTAGCTAAACATGAGTACATGGCATAGTTTATTTTTCTTAATCTGCGCCTTAATATCTTAAAATAGTAAGGATTTAAATGCTAAATAACATTTTTGTAGGGAAGAAATAAACGATTAAAGAAAGCGAAAGTAAGTGCGCTTTATTCCTTATGTTTGAGAAGGAGCAAATCTCTTAACTAGTATTTTCCTTGGGTAACTTTATAGTAGTATTACAGGAGCCTACGTTTATTTTTTTTCTTACTTACTTTCTCAATTTCACTTATTCTGGATTTATTCACCTGCACGCTGTGCTGGTGAAATTACCATTATGAGTTGTAAGTGTAACGAGGGTCTATCATTGATCTATTAGCTCAAAACTATTGCTTATTTCGTATTACAGTAACACCCAGCAACTAATAAAGTCATCGCTATTGCTGAAAAAAAGCCAACTCTAAACCCCAGTGTCTTTTTCTTTATACTCCACCGCTATACTATCGACTTAACATTAAACGTCACTCTTTATCATAAATTTATACTACTAAAAGAGTACTACTAAATTTATACATGTATGCACTCAATCCGCAGACAAAGCTGTTTCTCCCTTTATGGGCTCATCAGTGCAAAACAGAGTGGTGAGACTTGATCAATGTAGCTAAGAATCATGCCACAAGGTAGTTGAAAGGATTCATATGGTACCATGCCAGAGTCCGCATGCACAGTGAGTATAGCATACGGCAACAGCAATACTACCTTCTCACGAGGAGAGTGCTGTTGTATCTATAAATGTATACATGTATGTGTGTATGTGTATATGTGCGTGTGTTTGTACACATGCAGGAGCCCTCCTGAATAAGAAACCAGAAATAGTGTCTAAATATCGTCATGTAAATGGTTTCATTTTTCGTAACTTTGTTGGTGTAACTTAAGTACGTGTGTGGTAAAGTGACTTGTCAAATTTGCCTGAAGACCGTGAAAAACGTGAAAATCAGAGTAGCAAATCTCCGTGTTTTTTAAGCGTTTCTCTCTATGTGCCGCTCTACATTTAGGTATCGAGCATTCTGGCATACTACGATAATCGTTCTGATTATATGTATAGGTGTGTTTGTATATAGTTTACGTAATAAGTGCCTATTGATAGATACGCAAGTGTACGTTTAACATAAATTTGGGTCTTACCGGAGTTGATATGAGGGTGCTAATATCAAGAGTAGAGAAGAAGCAGCTCAGAAATATGGTCTAAACTAATAGGCTTTAATGAAAGGCATTATAAAAGGGTGAAAGACATATCGCTGTTTGATGATGATAGTAGGAAGTACATTTCTACTTGAAAAAGCATTTACTAATCTAGCTTAATTTACTTCTGCTATTTAACTATGATGGAAAAAGTACATTTTCATTTTAAAAACCGCTTATTATGGTTGCCGTATACAAGCACTAGAAAGCAAGTCCTTTCGAAGAATTCTGGGTGTCTCATACAGAGATCGAGTCACCAATAAGGAAACTTACCGAAAGATTGCACCAGCTATAGGACCGTTCCAGCACCT
>JAAAKL020006216.1:0-18286 GCA_010016065.2 Carybdea cf. marsupialis auct. non (Linnaeus, 1758)
TCTTAATTATTAGTGTTAATAAATATTCGATCAGAGGAAACTCCGTCTATTTGTTGAGTTTAGTTAGCGGCAGTTTCGATTCATTAATCAGCTGTAAGACTCATAAAAGGACCCATTTATAGAAATAAGTTGAAATTTCAATGACTCTCACCATACTCTACTAAAGTTGCCCTCTCTTACGGAGCGTTTAATACGCAAAAAGTGATAACTTGTTTGGCAACTAAACCAAACCCTTTGGAACGTCTTGGGTATTGTACTCGTATGTGGTTATTTTCACTCCATATGGAAGATCCTGCAAACGTTTCTGCATCTGACAATAATAGGCAATTTTTTATTAAGGCAATGGTAATGCACTTCCTTCCCAAAACGGGATATTTTGGATACTCCTCTCACTTTTCTACACTTTAGTATAGCTTGAAACATGTGACATGTGTATTCTTTCATTCTTTCATTATCTATGTTTAAATCGATTTCTGAAATGCTGCTGTTTTAGAGAAATATGATTCGTTGTTTTGAAAAACATTACAGTATGACAAAAAATGTCTGTTGACAGGAGCACCTGACACCTCTCCTCTTTCCCTCATCCCTCCACTTCAAAAGTGGAAGAGTAGTGTTGAGAGTACTTCCATCATCAGCTGCACCTTTTATTTTAAATGACATTTCAAAGTTTCGAAAGACGAGGAAAGAAGGAAAGGCTGTTAATACGAAGAGTGTTGATATTTAGTGGTTTCCTATCTTGTGCACAGAGGGCAGATTGTAGTGTTTTGCTGAAGACTTAAAAATAATCGTTAAACGAAAATAGAGATATGGTCAGTTGGAACATAAACAAACGACATTTTATCTCGTATTTTCTGTTGAAGTGGGCGTAACCTTTGAGATGTCAGTTGCGAAAGCTGCAATGATCTGTGTCACGTTGTTTAGAATAAACGGAAGAATGATTTTGGAACTTAATGCCTAGAGAACGACGAGGCTCGTGTGTCAAGATAGCGAAGAAACAAGATTCCCTACTGCTCTTTCGTACCCTCCTTTGTAATCACCGGTAAAATTTTGATCCTTACGTAAGGAAACTTACAAGACAAGTTAGATAGAACGGAACGGCGTAAAGGAAGCAAATAAGCACCTACTCTTTTAATCCGTGATATACAGAGCTCTATGTATCAGTACTGTATCTTACGATTCCAACGCAATTTCACATGTTCTCTGTTATGTGACCGGACGATAATTCCGGTTATCTTGACAGGGGGGGGGGGGGGTTCAATCCAAGTTGGTGGGGTTTGTTTTTTGAAGCATCGTTAAACAGCTCGATTGAATCTATAAACCCCTGAAGCAAGAAACTATTATATATAAACTTATTATTTCTATGTTATCGAGAAGAGTACTATTTCACGATGAGTTTTTGGAAGGACACCACATTGGCATCGTCTTGCTTACCAACCTAGGTAGCAAAGTAAGCCCCAATGATCACATACTATGACCATGACCA
Source organism: Carybdea cf. marsupialis auct. non (Linnaeus, 1758) (assembly GCA_010016065.2). NCBI lineage: Eukaryota > Metazoa > Cnidaria > Cubozoa > Carybdeida > Carybdeidae > Carybdea > Carybdea cf. marsupialis auct. non (Linnaeus, 1758). Next base: position 1,484 of record JAAAKL020006216.1, read on the forward strand.
TGTCTCTAGTCACAATATCAGCTCCCTATACTTTGCTGGTAAATGACGACGTCAAGCCCTCCTTAATTTGAGAGAATGCGTCTTTGGGCAATGGGATTTAAAAGCGTCATTGAAAATTGAAGTAAACTGTAACGTGATTTATGGCTCAGATTTGGTATAATATACATATAACATAATACGATATAAAAGAAAAGTAATAAATTAGTGACTAAAATTTTCCTAAAGTTTTTAGCAATTACGCACAACATGCTGGTTCAGTTTATCTTGCCCTAGTTAATAAGTCAATATTTGCTGATTTAATTTCAGTGTTCCCTGATCTGCATATTTCAAAGGTTTTGTTAGTTTTACACGTTTCTACAATCAGAGTCTCTCCATTGTTGTCTAAAACAAGGAAAGATATAGAACCTCAGACTGCTTAGCTAAATTTCAACGCTTATGAAAGATAATGATGTTGCATCATATTTTGACGTACTGATGTAAATTTATCACTTTAATGGTTATGTATGTTGTATCCTAGACTAACTTAGAGCCAAATTTGGTGACACAAGACAAAGAGGAACCAGAGTTATTACAGAAAAACTACCGTGGGCACCCTTCCCCTGCCTTTTCCCCTAGAAAAAGCTCGGTTTAAATACCTATTATCTTTCTCAGCTCTTAGGTGTTATCAACCACTTCACTAAGTAGCTGTTCGTTTGGTGGCTAATCAAGAATTACATTTGCATATTTCCTTCACACATATATAGATTGATTGATAGGTAATTCCAAGCCTCTCTTGTTAACTTAGGTGACACCACCTCGTCCGTCAGGGTTGTACTTTCAGTAGTGTATTCTCTAGTCTAAATAGCTCTACATATTTACATGTAGCAGGCACTGTTCCAACCAGTGTCAAACATGTTGAATATGTATGTATAATAGAAATAAAAGTTAAATATACGATAGTTTTAGTGGTTCTAATTATTAGTGTACAAAGGAAATGATATTACAAAAAAATGTTCACAATGTCAGGAAATATTAGTCAGTCATTTCACCAAAGACTGGAACAACCTTTTTAATTACTTCCAATAACCCTTTGCTGGTGCCAAGATACCTTAACATGGTAAGATCGGCAAATAATTTAGCACCATAGTTAAAAATATTGCTATGTAATATTTGAAGCGAACGTTTATTCTTGCAGCTGTATATTTGGCATAGGTATGCACCAGATGTTTTTTTTCAAAATTCGGGTTTTTCTTGAGTTTTTTCTGTCTGTTGAAGGCGAGTAACTACATCTTGTCTACAATCGCTTACAGAGGATTCGATTTCGAACATTTCATTGCTCAAAAGTTTTTCTCTTTCGATTATATTTTAACGGTTAGCACGTATAAAAGCTGCTGTGAATCAAGGAAATCACCATGACGTGGTTTTTGTTTTTAATAAAAATAGCATATGACCATAAAACCGATTTCTTGACAACCAGATCCTCTTCCCGATCATAACTGAGCAAACGTTTCATAAAAATTTATTTGATTGAACAATTTGCACTCCTTCTTTTACTTTCAGAGATCGGAAATAAGAAAAAGCATTCGACCTTGAATCAATTGAACGCGAACGCTCTTATCGTGCTAACTCCATTTAAAGATTTGATTAATTTTTCAGTTCTCGCTTCGATGTCTTATTCCGGAATGTAGAACTGCAAATTGATATCAAAGAATCAATGATATCAAAGATTACTTGACAAAACACAACAATGTCAAAATACCAACGTCCTACTCCGCGTAGGTTCAACCTCAAGGTCATGTCCGATGGGAAAATTTAAAAATACATGTGGCGCTTTTCTCGAATAAATGGCTCTTGACAAAAACCATAACTTGCAAACTTCGAACCAGTAAACCACAAAATTCTAACAAAACCAGACAAGTTGGAGACAGTCCCAGTATTAATGTACTTGCCACAAAATGTTCAGGTTCTTTCTAGCTTACTTTTGTTATGAAAAGCCAATATCCGAATGACCACATCTGATAAAAGAATTTATACTCCTTGCTTCTTGAAGCTGTCTCGACCCAATGTGCTCACCGCAAGCATAACAGCTTACATATAAAGAAATATTGTGCCCATCAAACAGGTTTTATAGTCTGATCTACTGATAGTGTTTCCTTTACAGTGTAGAGTTGTTTTTACTTCCACTAGCAAAGCGAAAGTGCTATATTGTAACTCCATTTCTAACAGCGAAATCAGAGTGAGTTGTTTATCTTGTGATCACACTAGCAATGTCTGTCTTAAAATTCATACAATAGTACCACCGCCTTATTTTATTATGAGATTTGGCAATGACCTAAGAATGAGCTTAATTCGAGAGGTGTTACACTGTCTTTTCATTCCATGGTGATAAAGCTGGATGTTTGTGATAGTTTCAATTGGATTGACCTTGACAATAGCAGTGTTGGAGACTACTTACCTCTCCGTGACGATATCATAGCCCATGAATAGGATGAGTTGCCTTACTGATATAATTTCCCACAACATACTGTGACATGTCTTTATTCAACCAACAGCAGTCACAGCAGCGATATGTTCCTGCTATTGTTTCCACTTGACACTAATGAGCCTTAAAATTACTCACTAAATACAACCTTAGTTTTTCGAGGATAGAATTACATACTAATATTTCACGGTAGTAACCCGACTTTTATATTTTACAACCAATACATTGTAGCTATTGTTAACATTGACTTATTTTCCCCCCTACAGATCGTTTATAGTTGCAACAACCATGAAGATGTAGTTTACATTTCAACTACTTTTCAAACAATGACCTTGAGAAAGATCAGTTGTCAAAGCAAATGGTTTATCACTTTGACAGAAAGTGAACATTAGATGGTTAAATTTCATGTATCCAAAGGAGTTTATTGCTGTTCTTGCGATCAGAACGAAATGGTCATGCTTTTTTAATGTGAGAGGGAAAAGAAGGAAGTAAGACGAATCGCTGTATTAGCCATACTGTGATTTTATTTGTGATGGGACGCTGAATTTCCCTTTTATGATGTGAATGTTTTCATTCTTTCTTTTCCTCTCAAGGTTTCCTGGCAAGGGACAGGGATTCCCTGTTGGTCAAATGCTTCGAAGAGAGGACTTTTAACGTCTACTATTAAGATGTGTTCATCACAGGAAACTAGCTTCTGTTTCAATATTCTGCCATCAGACTGAGTGATTGAATTTCATCGGAACTTTGATGCTGGATTATATGTTATAATATTCTAATGAACTTATTACAGTGAGAGGTCGATTTGGGCAAACACCTTTACACTTGATCTCATGTGTAGAGAAGCAAATTGTTACATTATCGGACATCTGCTTTCCTATCGAGAACTGATAATGAAAATGGATATTTTTAAGTTCCTATCCACCTGCGGTTGTGCAATATCTCGTTACTGTACACTCTAAAGAATCGTGGTCTTTAAATTCAGTTATCGTCGAGTTGTAGCCAGAACTAGGGTCTTTAATTGAGGAGATTTACGGATCAAATGGGTGTATTTCACCAATGAGGATTAGCTTTAAAGCTTGGATAAAAATTTAGTTTCTACTCACAAGGGTCAAATCAATCTTGGATCATTGCTTTAAGATCGTCAGTGTATTTATAAGTATTCCACAGTCCACATGTTAGTTGCACTTGCAATTTTACACACTGTGACAAATGAATCCTCTTTTTAGAGTTGTGTTGTCCTGAAACGGAATAGTGGAGACTATAACAAATCTCGAACAAATTGTTGGTGGTACAAATAACAAATCTCGCATTTGTGAATCACACTGTAAGCACAACGTCTTGAGGACCGATTATATTCGATTTATTTTTATCGATTCTCATCATGGCCGAGATGTGTCAGACAGTATTTCCCGGAAGACATAACCTTTCAGCAGCTAACCGGGCCGCACTTACTGCTACCAATGTAATTGTTGCTTGCAGCAATATTGTATCCAATTTGTTTCTAATATTTGCACTCCGAAGAACAAAACAGGTCAAGAAAGTGGCATGCCAATTTATACTATACCTCTGCATTTCCGATTTATGTGTTGGAGTATTTTTACAACCTCTAGTCTCAATCATGTTGACTATGTTTGTTGCAGAAAGTGAGATTAAGTGTAGCATTGAACTGTCCGGGCAAGCTCTGTCTTATATTTTCCCCCAGATATCAGGAGTCATGATAATGATAATTTCCTTGGATCGTTTCCTTCATATGAGATTTCTCAATCGCTACTCCACGATAATGACCCACAAGAGAGCCATTCTTCTTGTCATCATGAATGTGGCCCTGTCAGCAATCATCACAACCTGCTCTGTCCTTTTGAGCATTTTCAACCGATTTTTCTGGTTTAATGTTGTCTTAGTTTCCATCGACACTACAGTGGTATTGCTGATTTACCTCTTTTATACCTTCACATTCCAATCTGTACACCGGCATGCCGAAATGCTGCGTAAAAGGACGCACAACAACAGCATCAAGATGGAAAGCCAGAAGAAGATTCACTACCTGGATCTCACACTAGCCAAGACCATGGTGTTCATTCTAACATCACTAACTGTTTGTTATACCCCGTATTTCATAGTTGGATTAGTCTGGTCATATTGGAGGTATTATGAAAAGGTGGAGACAAGTGCATTTTTAGACGGTCTCCTATGGTGGTGTTTCGTCCTTGTCTATTTAAATTCAACATTAAATGCAGTCATTTTCTCCTTTAGAAATAAGTCAATTCGTCACGTACTGTATTATTTTGTTCAGAAGAGAGAGTGTATTTCTGAACAAGGTGACGGGAGGCCATCGTCTACTACTGAGATGTAGAGATACAGCCAACGTGGAAACTTGTTACGAATCACCTGCCCGGTTTGATACAAATTGGTTGCCAGCACCGAGATGTTATTATGCTGAAGAAGATATCTACGATTGAATTGTTTGAGACATAGCAATTTTTGTGGTGGAATGAAGTTCATATCCGTCAGCATTGTTTATACCTTCTTGAAATTCTGTGATGTCTAATGATAAGGTAATGTTAAGATCAATGGCGACAATAACTAGAACCCCAAAGACCTTCATCTCATTAGGATTTCAGTGTTCGAATTTGGATAAGGATCTTGAAGGAACGTACTTACTCTTGAGCTTAGATTGGTGATTACTACTTTTAATTCGATTACCTTAATTCCTACAGAACAGTCGAGGAATACGCTGGATTATTATAGAGAAAAATATAGGAACGCATATTGGAAAAATGTATTATAGAATACATAACGTATAAGGGGAAGCCGAGGTGTTTACTAGACACATGGATGTCTAAACTACGCCTTCTAACTCGATTGTATAAAGACATACAGTAGTGTACTGTTCGTATTTTGCATCTTTGTAGGAATGTGACGGAAAAAGACCAGCAAATTTCGGGATAAGGAGGCTGTAGTACATAAACAAATCGTTTTGACGTTTAAACGCCTCTTCTTGCTTCTGACCTAAGCCACCTCAATATTGTTATGAAAATGTTAAACACAAGCGGGTGGTATTGTATATATTAATCATCGATAGAATAAATAACAGCTTAACATGACGTTCGTTTTGATAATATTGATTTGGTAACATTTTATCCATCTTGTCAAACTATCCAACTCTCCCCAATCGTCACGTTGCTTGATGCTTAGCCAATTTGCAGCTTTGAGTTGATGAAAAGAATGAAATAATAAGCGTTTATTAACTGTTACAAGTATTGTTGGTATGATTGTTTATAAAACAGAGATTTAGAAATGTCAGATGCGGAATTGACCAAGTATGCTGTATTGTTTCTTGGAAGTGACCTTGCTTCAGTTCAGTACTAGGCAATGAGCTACATTTTTTTAGACAGTGAGAAGCATGTGTTGCTACCACAAATCTCCTCTTGTATACTTTTGTTAAATCTAATAATTAATTTGATAGCCATTCTGTTGGGAAATGTAGCATCTGCCGATTAGCATCCTTATCATAGACAAAAAAATTGAAGCCTTGACCTTGGACACGAATTCCCGATTTATGCAAACTGAATTTCTGCTGTAAATCCAAAGACTTCCACTTCGTTAGTATTAGGCATCAACGAAACCCTTGAACAGTCCATCAACGAGGAGTAGTGGATTTCATGTACTGGAAATGTAAAGTACTCAAAAGAGTGCTGTTGGAAGCGGGAACTTTGACATGACGGAAAATTCGATGTGTCCGTGACTACTGGCAATGTTTCTACTTACTTTTACCTTCAAAACTTTGTAGTAAACAAACGAGACTTTTCCTATTCCTTTTACTAGACCTTCTCTACTTCAAACCGCCTGAATTAAGCAAGGGAAAATGTGGACACTTATTGCAAATAAAAATTTGGATATTTAAGGGAAGACGATGAAAGTGCAAAACCCTACTTAGAAGCCCAGTATGTGTTGACAGGGATTCGATTAATAATACAGGAAAATGGATATATGCGCTTACAAGATAACTCTCTGAATATTTAGAGAAACAAAAAACGTTCCGAGACAATCAGTGTTTATACTTACGACGTCTTGTAATGGCGAAGCGAAGAAAACTCGTGTATCTTGGACAGGCGTGTTCCAATCTTTTCTTTTCTTATCATTGATTTGTTTTCAAATATTTTTCTATTTTTACTTTGAAGGTTATTCTTGAAAGTACTTTCAAAAACACCCCGTGGACATAAGTAAAACAATTGATTTTGTAGTAGACATGGGTTAGTAAGAAAATTTATTATTTAATAAAAATGCAACTTTGTAGCCTCAAGTGCGACAAAAAAGAACAACAGAATTTAGGCTTGTCCAGTCATGGCAAGTGAATAAGCAGAGTATAGATATTGTACAGACGTTTGGTAATTGTAATGGTCGGGTTTACATAGGTCACACATGAAGGGATCCATTTATAGCGAGTACGTAGAATGGAGCTTGAGATATTTGGCATTGCGTGAGAAAGGCTGCCACCGCCCCCCTATCACATGCGATTTCCTGTGACCATCCCAAAGCACACTTACCTCAGTTACGAAATAACTTCAACAAGTTATTAGTATTACCTGTAAACATTTGCATCAAAGATGTCTTAAAGCAACAAACCAAACTGAAACATTGTTTCATCTTGTACTTGTTAACAAGCTGACACAAAGTGGACTTTATTACTTGATAATATGAGGTCTCTTGATGATCATGAGCTTGATCCTTGCCTTTTAATGATGAGACTTTAATGCTTTTAAATCTGCGTAGAAGTTAAACAGATTGTGAACACGATAGTTGTTTCCATGCATATATCTTAGAAATAAATAAGAGTATAGTTAGTATAAAGGACCTACATTTATTGACAACAACTATTCCCTTGACACATCCGTAAATTAGGCAAAATAACTCAACCAACGTAAAGGTAAAATCCCACCCTGGTCGTTATCCACACAGAGAAGCACGCTGCCCTATTAATATGATGTAACGCTCCTCACGAATACTTCCCTTCCATTCTGTTAGATTTAGTGTTTATTGCAACATTTCTTACATCTCGTGATCCCATTGCCTCAAAGCCCCTGATTGCATGCATAACGTTTACATTAAAACTTGTAAGTCTTTGTCCTTAAGCTGAAATGTATTGATCTTTCACATCCCCTGCGTAATGATTGTCATAACAAGTTAATCATTGATAGTTTTTACGGTAAAAAAACCCACCTCCCATCTGAAAAAGTGATTGAATATTTTGTGTCCTTAATATGAGATTTTTCAAATCTTATCATAAATAATCGTAAACAAAGATGCTGCCCTACTATGAGGTATTTACGGACCTTGTCAATATAACAGAAAACCGTAGAATGAATAAAAATGCTTGAAGACTTCATTTCTATTGAATATGGAGACACCCTTTTCGTCGTCAAGGCTTTTCTATCACATAGCCGAACCATACTTTTATAAATAAGATATGTACTTTTTTGGAGCATGCCATCCAAAAAGAAAGAAAGAAAGAACAAAATGGCAGTCCGATTCCTTAACCACTAGACCATGGCGGCTATAATTTCATTTATGTATATATATTGTTCAGTTGCCTGGTGATTTAATAAAATTTTTCATTTAGCACCAACAAGAATTAACATATTTACTTCGATTGACAAATTAACGTATTTATTTCCTGAGCTACCCTTTAAATGTTCAAAGGGCATCTTTCTTTGACATTCTGAAGTCGTCCTTCATTGTCAGTCAGAAAAGCGAATGTCATAGATATAATACTATCGATGCCATTCACTTGGTTACTTCTTGACCATGTGCCGATATGTTGTTTGTGACCCTCTTTCCGGAAGTTAGTACTGATTAGCAAACTAAGTCAAGACTTTAACTAACAAGATATACACTGGAAAATATCTCAAAACAAACTGACCTCAAAACAAAAACAAGAAAAAATATGGCGTCGCATTGATATACTATCGAAAAAGCGCAAAGGTTAATTTTTTTGTAATGCATATACATATACTACCACGAACTTAGTAAATTCAGTTTTGTAGCATGATTTTGGAACAAGAGACTTGCCCTAAAGCGTAAGTCTTTGACCCCATACCACGAATACGTACCTTACCGTTTAGAAAATCGGTATCGCCCCACTCCCAGCAAATCGTCTAGCCATACCCTTGACAGAGGCTCGCGAGAGCGAAAGGGAGATGATTACTTTAGTGGTGGAAGCAGCTGTTTTGATTATTCAGTGCGATAGCTCTCTACTTTTTCTGAAGTGAAGTATTAGGATGATTATAGACTTATTTAATAATGGATAAACCTCTGTTATGAGTACTTCAGATGCTTCCCACTGTCTTTTATGATGATGATTCTTGTTACCGGAAGTTGCATTTGATGCTCTGCTTCTCGATAGTAGGTTGCTTCACTACTGGTACAAGCAACTGAAGTTTATTAACTTAGAGTGACCATTAGCTGCAAATCAGTTCATTTCTGTTAGTTTTTCTCACAAACAACTTAGGGTACAAAACGGTTGGCGGCTGCAGCCTTGTGGAACCCCACCTTCTCCCGAATCCCTTTGTAATTTTTATGATAATATTTAACCTTGTGAGGTAGTTGCTGACTAAGATCTTACTAAAATGACTTTTGCAGATCTTAGTTAATAACCGTAACAATGTGAAGCTGGTGTAAATAAACAAAACACTATAATCTATTGACATTTGATTTATATTAGATAACATTGGCCTGTGGAAGTTACATTAGGTAGCTTGCTTTGTCGTAGTCTGAAAGGATTGTCGTGCGCACTATTTGTTGTATGGAGCACTTTCGGAGGTACATATCAAATGCAAAATTTGCTTGTTTTTCTTGTTATGACAAATGATTGTCCTGGATCTGTACATATATCATTGTTTCTTGGTGTCGCTGTTTTGTTTCGAGAGGTTACAACATGGCCACAAAGGCAAATTAATATGTCAGCCGGCTGTTTTATGTATGCTCTTGTTCGTTTACTTGTGTTTTCGTCGCCGCAGTAGACTTTTAGAGAATTCGTGACGCCCTTTCCACGTTTTGGCTTTTCTTGTCAGTATCGAGAAAAGTGAGGGAACGGCAAAAACGTAGTAGCCTGAAAAATCCTAACTATACAAATATGAGTTATCACATAACCAGAAAGCGCTGCTTGCTGATAAATTGACTGAGTTTAATTAGTCATGTATGGTATAAAGTCTAGTAACAAGCATTTTAAATCTAGATGACAATATAGTCGTGCTTGTGCTTCGCGACGTATAGACCGACAAGGCACATTTGTGATCAACTCTGTAAGTCAACTTACAACGTCATTTTGTTATGCTGTAAAATGGCGATTCTTACCCTTTTTCACTATTCGTTTATAATGGTTAATAAAAAAATTGATGATGCCTCCCTCCCAACAATGGTTGATTTATGTCAGTAAACATTCATGTTATTCATAAGTATCCAATGCTTTCACATCAAATTGCTTTTTCCCCTAATATGATTTTACACCCTTCCCTAATCAATCTATCGATTGTCGCTTCCCTAAATCTACTCCTCCTCCCCACATCATCTTTCGGACCTCACCTTCATGCCCTCCATATTTATCCTCAAAGGTCCCGGGATTCAAATCAAAAGTATCTGCTATAAACATTTTTAGGGAATCATCTTTACATCCTCATCAGATTTGCTTTAATAGCTTAACTTTCATTTGCGAAAACTAAGAAACTATGCCAAAGTTTAAACAATGGAATTGAATGGTGGTGTAGACTTTTCTTTCTTTAAAGAAAATTGACAGAGGGAAGGCAGGTTGGGGGCTGGGTGCCTGTCATTGTTAAACATTCCTGGTCATATTCCTATTTCAGATTTATTGTATGTATTGTTATCAGTGCTTCATTGTTCGTTTACATTCAAAATAAGAAACGGTGCATGTTAAACCAAGAAAATGTAAGGTCTTGCATGTTGAATGCTCAAAGATTTACAATCTAAATTTGGCGGCCGTGGTCTAGTTGTGAAATTAAAAATTGAGATTAAACAAATTAAACAAATGGTAAAGTCATAAAATTTGCATCAACCAATATTTGTTCATCCTTCTCTTCTGCATGCAAGACAGCGTTTTCAAAGTATTCAAAGGAAGGATGGCACTGCTTTTTCATCGTGCTAATTTGTACATTAATAAGTCTACAAATGCTCAGTCGTGAACTTGAAATTATAAGCGATGTGCAGTAATCAACACTTTAAATTCACATTTTAAATCTGTATAATTATTTGAGGAAATAGGCCAATATGAAAATATAAAATGATCTACATTTGATGACATTTTAACATCATCCAAAATCAGATTTCACAGATGTGATTCATGTATGCCACTCTAACCCCTCTTGCATTTGGGGGCAGTTGAATTATATCATGACGATTTTAAACAGCTCAATACTTAGGGATCACTTTTATTGACTGTTTATAATTTGGGGAGGAGAGGCGTTCAATGGCCTAATGTTACTAGCGTTTCAATGCTTAAATGCTGCTTTGACCTTCTGTCACACAAATGGCACCCCAGAGAGCAGAGTGGAAACAGAACAAAGTTGTAAAGCTAAGAAGGCCTTAATACTACTCGATGACGGGTACTTTGTCGATATTGATGTCTCAGTGCTCAACGTGATGATCAGCTGAGCAACCTACTCGGTGAAGTAGAGTAAAAGTGGCTGAGTAGACCACTGTCATTTGCACCCATTACATATTCTTCAAGCATTTTTATCGTGACACAAGGCCGGGCTATCAATTCACTGAAACAATCCATTCGACGGTCTTCTTGAGGTTTCGTCCTCATAATTTTCCTCAAACTGACTACGTGTGACCCTAGACTATGGTACAGAGAGGCTATCACAAATTTCCAACGCTGGGATCGAATTCGGGCCAGTGTTTTTCAAAGCAAGCTTTTTAGACCACACGGCTACAGGCTCTACACTATTTCACTACTTAGGCAACAGCTCGATAACACTGTCCCTAAAGTTATACCTAACGACAAAAAAGTCCAGGCTAAATCACATCTGTTAGTCAGATATGTCAGAGAAATTTCATGCATAGATACAGTCCATGTAATTTTATATTAAGCTGAAAGCGCATATTATCTCTGTGTTATTAAACAAGTCAAGGATAATTTGCCAAAAAGTGAAACTATATTTCAGCCAACGTTTCTTTTATATCTGGCTCCCTCAGGTCTATTGGAAACATTACTATTAACAGAAGCAGTTTCAGTATAATACATCGGTCGAACTGCGAACTGTCGCATGGGTAGAAATGGACGAAAAATTGTCTGAAAAGTAGCTTCCTGTTTTGGCTTACATTATTTTACAACTGGTCGTTGTATTTATCACCTTATCAAAACCTGTAGAAAGCGCATAAGAGGCACCAGAATTAAATATAATCTGGATATTTGAATAAAGTTGCTGGAGCATTTCTTACCTTTATTCCAGATATGTTTTTAAATCTGATTCCAACAATAAAAAATTTTTAACTACGAAAACTAACTTTTCTTAAGAAAGTAGGAATGCTCTCATCCCATTGAGTTATTGCGTCGGGCAGACATCTATTTTTTACAAATATTCTCATCGCCTATAGTTATTATTATCATGTGCATAATTGTTACTATTGTCGTCGTTGAGGGTTGACTTTAAAACTGTCTCCAACAAGATGTGTCGCTTATCTTTTGTTATCTCAAAAGGCAAGAGAAAGATGATGTAACCTATTACAATTATTTCACGACATGCTAATAACATAAAAGTAATATAAAAATAAATATTTAATAAAAAATGAGATGAAAATGAGATAAAAATCTCGGGCATTTAACAGTCATTCTTGTCCGAAAATTTCTTCGGTGCGTTAAAGCCACTGATCTCTAGAAACGTTGGATCGAGTATCATCCGTCTGAAAGTGAGGTCAGTCGCTGGACGCCACTTGCGTCCCCATGAAACAAAGCTTATAAACAATTTGGTGTAACATGGCGGACTTTCCCACGCTATTTTAACTAATGGGGGCCAGTCCTCGTGACTAGAGATTTCTGCTGTTGGTAACAATGGTAAGCTCGATCCAGTCTTTTTTTAGAGACCAGTGGCTGGAGCTCTTTAACAGATCACCCGTGAAAGTACTATTATGATCTGTTTGCTAATGTTTGCCAATTTGATCACGATTTTCGTTTATGCTACTCAAATCGAACATGTAAATGTTCACAGGTAAAACCTACATAACTAGCATTGCATAGATTCCATTTAAAAGCGTAAACAGCGCACTTCTGGGACATAAAGGTTGGTTGTCCTCCAACGTCTTTAGGCTTTGTTCTAGTTTACGAGAGGCCATATGATAGAATGGATATGGTTTTGAGATCGTTAAGGTGTTTTTCAACAATATCCGATGACATCTGGTACTCAATGGGCATGACAACTTAAAGAGCATGACAACTGTTGTTAATTATCAGAAGTATTGGGTATTTGAGTCGAGCGAACATTGTTTTGGGCTTATGGCATAGATCAGAGAAGTATGCTAGTGAGAACGATAGTAAATAGGCTCGATCCAGCATCTTTGCCAATAAGCTCCGCTTGTAGCAGATGGTGGAGTGAAGTAGAAAGCCTGTCGTTGTTGGCTTTACCTGCACCTTCGTCTCGATTCCCGGGCTTTCAATTTTGCAGCTCTTAAAAAGGCTGTATACCCCTTTTTTCAATCTTCAGTGTTAAAATAATAGCTGGCTGAACTAGAATAAGAATAGGAGGGGGGGGGGGGGGTTTCTAGCATTAGAATCAGGTAGCATGGTAAGCGTATCAAGAACATAGCTAGTATAGAAGGAGGAAAAATTGCCTTTATGAACAAGGCTTGCTTCGAGTAGGACATCAAGACGTTGACAAATAGTGACCCTAGAGGGGGATCCGTCATATCACCATCTCTCTGCGTTTAAAGTACGCCATTGAGTTGAAAAAGTTGGCTTTTTCTTGCAAAGATTGCCATCTCGAGAAAGTCGTTTCTTGCGATGTAAAAACGGAATGTTCTCTTAAACCAGTCATTTTTTATCAGCCTCAATTAAGAGAAGCTCTATATTCTCGTCTACAACTTTCGACAATGAAATATGAAAGTTTCCCCAACCCCCGTTCCAAAATAGTGTTCAGGTTGAAAACGAGCATTTTGGGGTCTTGCACGTCAGACCTCCCTGCTGCTAATCGGAGAGGTCTAGAAAACAAATAGTACAAGACCTGGACACCCCTTTCATGTGGAAAGTGTCTTGCGTGATTTGCTCCATTTTCACCGAGATTTAATAGAAGTTTAACTTCGATTTGTCCATGATTGTAGGTCTAACTTGACAAAAAGTGATTGAACTCGCGCCATACTAAATTTCACCAGTTCTTGTCTTATTGCATAATTTCTCTATACTCTGTATATACGTAGCATGTCTCCTTTTCATCCTCGTTTGGTTCGAAATGTTTATTGATAAAAATAAAAGTAGATACATGCTTAATTATTATTATTTACATGCTCCATCGCACTTTGGTAAACAATGATTTCTTTCTATTCTTTCGTTTCATGGAAGAAGTAAAGTAACTTACGTGTAGAGATTAGACGGGATTTCAGTGCTGCATAAAATATCTAGTGACAACCGTCCTTACTTTGTACTACCACATATAGATACGTTTGTTAGAAAACGTAAGAAGATGATAACAACCAAAATCTCTTAAAAACCAACTATCCTGACAAGGTTAATTGATATAAGAGTATATTAGGCCCTTTCTCCCTGCTTGTGCTGCTGTCACCTCTACTCGTCTTGTTATGAAGATAACGACAGCTAACAAACATTGCCTATAGTCACAGTACATTATCTCAGTAGCGAATCTTTCTTCGTCTTGTTTAATTATAGGCTCCACGATGGGGAATATTGTACATTGTTTTACATTTTCAGGCGATTTTAGCTTAATGAGGGATTGGTTTGGTAAACTTTGCGTATTTCAAACTACTGCATTTGGCTCTGAATTGAAAGTCATAGAAGTAATCAATATCATAATTCCTCTTATACTTAGTACTCCGTGGCTCTCATTTCTCTTCAACTTGGATATTGTCCAAATTTCATTTCATTCCTTTTTGGGTCGAAATATCGTAATTTGTGTTGAAAGATTCTCATTTCTCGTTTTTAAAGCCTTTTCGTCTGAAACTTCTCAGAGCACAAAATCGTCAGAATTGAAATTTAGAAGAAATCAATGAGGTTATACCTAGCTATGTTTTAAAAGTAGCCAATCACAACTCTGGCTGCCACACTGGGTTTTGTTTCGACCAACCAGTGTTTATAGAACTGAATGGTTAACAGAAAGGCCCAATGAGGAGACAAATTCCTTTTGTATGCAAAGCTCGTCCACAGTGGCCGGGAGGGCTCAGCCCCCCTTGATATTTTTAAGAATAGGTTTTCCTTAATGAATCCACCACAATCTCAATCACCACATTATCTGCCATCTATTTTGCTCCCTGTCACTTCAGCACCATTTTCTATCGGTAAAACACATATCCTATCAGAATCCACAACATCGAACTGGATACCCCCTACACTATGTAAGTATTCTCAAAGATGTATGCCTTCGTATGTTAGCCTCGATGTCATATTTTTTTTTAAGCTGAGCCCTCTCTGCTCTATCAAACGATTGCAAGAAAGAGCGTCTCATTCTGGAGAATTAGAGCAGACGATTGGCTCAAACCCAAAGTTGATTGTTCTTCTAAGGGCCCGATTTGGTGAGCCAGGGCGATCTAAATAAGTTATTTAGATCACCCTGTGATGAGCCCATGAGTTCCGCAATCTCTTATTGAAATAAGATCACCGCGCTGTGATGATCAAATCAACCTCAAAACATAAACGAATTACTGGCGGCGGTGCTGGAAGTCTCAAGAGGCATCGCTGAAACATGCTAATCAACAGGTATGGTTCATTGACAAGTTATGAAAATAGTTGCTTTCCATGTTATTTTATCGTTTTTTTGTTTTAACGTTTTGTTCAGTTTTAACTGCTCCTACGCCACACTTCTGCTGGCGGTAGAATAATCTGCGAACTCCTTCGGACGACACCAATCTTTAAATTACGTATTTGCTCATATTTTGAATTACACGTGTTAGCAGTAAATACAGTTACTTCCATTAAAGCCAAAGCATTTCTCTCTTTGAATGTCGGATAAAGTCTCGACTTTAGTCGCTTAGGCACAAATATACCTACTTTATCAAATGTTTTCCTCTCAGGCCGGACATTCCACGAGCTTTCAGTTTTCCGTACCTTTTATTTCACCGTCATACCAATATGAAAATTTTAAGTGGTGATGATAGGATGGCTAGTATGACAGTCAGTGACCAAGAAATATTAGGCGGTTGGAGATGCTAAGGCAAAAAAGATTATAGAAAATGTATTTGAATTTTTTTCAGTAGACAACTCTTTCAAGGCGCGGCGGAAGGATATTGAGCAGTCAAAGAAGACAGCATATACAGTAAGAGGGTTCCTTGGTAGGGCTAGAGGGGAAATTTTGTACGTTCTTAATATGCCCGATTGAAGAAAATAGGCTATTCGGAGAGACATTATATTAAAATTGCCCACAATCAAAAGTTGCGGTCTAGGTTCAACTGTGTGGGGGTGAGGGGTTCTGAGGCCCACAAACGAAGTGAACATATCATCGAAATGCAGGCCAAGTAACAAAATTCGACCACAAGTTGGGGGCTCAAACCTCCCTAGCCACTAGGCTCCGCGGTCTCCGACAATTTTCTAAAATAATAACGACTACGTCATAGATAACCAAAGGGGCTTTTATAGGATTCATACATGATATGTAAGATATAATGATAAGTTTCAGTGGCAAACGACCTATGGTCTGTAAATTATTTAGGCATATCATGTGGGTCGAATCTGACAGGTCATGTGTGGAGTTTTACCATTATGGGAATTTAAATGCTTTTTGCTCATTAACAATGTTGACCTTTTTAAAAATAGTTTTTCGATTTACCCCCCACCCCCCCCCCAAAAAAACAAACCAACAACAAAACAACTTCAAGGTCACCAGCCACCACTGCAAGGCATTGGGGTTTTTTCTTTGATTTGGATGGATTCCAGAGCAGCTAAGTGAAAAGCAGATCTATCTTTACCTATTATATGGAAGTGGTCATCCGTACACAATTTCGCAGTGCTTCAAAGTTTGGTTTTTGAAAACTGAGTTCGTTGTTTCCTTGTAGGAGCTGATACTTGGCAAATACAGGACGGAATATGCTGTTCTATTCAATGCACTGGAGACGCATTCCACACATTGTCACAATTCAGGGATATTTTCGTCAACCCAGGGCACAGCGAA
>JAAAKL020006217.1:0-18285 GCA_010016065.2 Carybdea cf. marsupialis auct. non (Linnaeus, 1758)
TCTGTTTTTAAACAAATCTTTGCAATATCATTTTCTTGATGTTTTGCCTTCTTCAAATTTCGTCACTTACACACACCCCAAATTTATATTTCGGCTGAAGTCAACCCTTGGTCATACCAAGTGGTGAGGCACTCTGGCCAGTTTAATAAGACCTTTCATACTGTTTTGAAAAGGAGAAAGGCACCATGGTTAAGTAGAATATTCTCTCGGTGCAAATAAAACAAAGGCCCAAGAGTCCAGGTTATGTCCAAGTCCCTCATTAGATAACATGCACTACACTAGAATGAGTACCTTGAATTTCTTTAGACTTCATCTGCGATTGATAACTAATCGTTGTCCAGTTCTATGGAAATACCTCTGAAGATATTAAGCGCTTACCGATTCATCATGATCAGTGTCAGGCGAATAACTTTAATGGTATAATAAATATGATTCAAGTGCCAAAAGTAATTGGGGAAGAGAGGCTTGATTGTACCGTCTCGTCGATTGTGACTACATAGTAAAGAATTAAGAATTGTTGCTGTTTTGATACTCGGAACAGTATTGGCTATGGAGGTTCAAATGAGCTCTTTTATGATTCGTTACTTCACGAAACAGATCGTTCTATAACTGCGTAAATAGGTTTTCTTATTTCTTGCTAACCTTAAAGGTACAAATTCACTTTCTCTACAAAGCCATTATATTTAGTCCTCTGGCCATGGTTGCGTCGTCTTCGTTTACAGCTTGGCGAACTAAACAAAACATGATGTAATAATTGCTTTAAACGTGCAGTATAAATCTATTTCCCCATGTGATAACACCCATCAATCACTGTAGAGACACTATGGATTTACAGGGTATAATATATATACATTGCTCACTCTGGCTCGGCAATAGGCTACGGTCGAAACCGAGTATGCCACCAAATTAAAAAAAAGTAAAGATATATTTATATATATATAAATCTTTACCACGCAAGAACCACGGTATCTAGCCAACAATAACGTCTTTAACAAAATAAAGAATAAGTTGTCTTTATTATACATGATATACACATGATCTATATATACGATCTTTAATAATAGAAAATCCGCCTTCTGAATCTAAGGACCTTGTATCATTGGAAGAAATGATCTTCTTTCTTAACTTTTCCACCTATTACCATATAGTGAAATAAGAATAAAAATGATTCCATCTCTACTCGAAACCCAATACTATTTAACAAAAGTGCTGAATTAGTCAACTGTTCCTGCTAAATATTGACTACTGAGGTAATACATAGATCCTAAGCAAAATGCGAAACATTTTACATTTATTTTGTATAACACGTTGAAGTATATGGTGGCTCTTGTGATTGTTATAGCTGGTTTGTTGTACTTTATTGCAACGCAATTTGAGATTGTGGAGGAAGCGACTAGAAGTACATTCACGATAACAGAGCGTGGCGTTTGGTGATGATGTAGAACAACAACTTCACTGTCATATATCTATCCTGGTATAATAATATCCCACCAATGGTAGGGCCATCGCAAGACGGAACTACCTAGTTCTAAGGGCACTACCCAGTTCGAAGCCGGCTGCTATATTCTTGAGCAAAGCTTTTTTCCCGCCACACCTATCTTATTTCACACATGTGGTTTTGATTAGGTGATGTTTTTGAAAACATTTCCTTTTTTGCCGTATTATTCCTTCTTCACACATGTGTACACTATCTGTTCATTGTACCTACGATTCTGCAGAACCATCATCGAGTGCTGCATTATGACTTCTTAGAATCATAAATAATTTTTCACATAAAATAAACACAAAAAAGTGACCATCGGCGAGCGTCGAGTGGTCATATATCATATGGCAACGGCTTCTATGTTCCCTGCTTGTTGGCCAGAATTACCAATCCATGGAATTGGTGGAAATGATGAATATATTTCTGCATATCAAAAAGTCGGAGTTGCATATGCAATATTGCATACCATTTGAATTTGATTGTTTTATTTTGATACGATCTACTCTAAAATGGAATATCAGAATATATTAGAAGAGCTGTTTACGACCAACTTGTCTAAAGCGGGACCGAATCATTAATGGGAATATCAATTTTACCTCGTAGTGACAGTCTTCTTCGCCTCGCTTTCGATCCTTTGTCGTTTAGATCCACTCCTGGTTGTTTAACCGAGACCTCCTAACCATTGCACCTTCATAGGCGTCCCAAATGATTACGGATATGAGATTAAAACGAGTTCGGATCGGCTATGCCCCATGTAAACACAAGACCGATCTATACCAGTTTTGTTAGAATCCATGTTGAACGGTAATCATTTGGTTACTTCAATTAATAGACAGTATTTTGCATTTCTTCAGGTATCAAAGATGTTTCGGAGCTCGTCTATTGGTTTTCCTGTCAATATCGTTGTAGTCAAGGTATTAATTGCCGATAAGGTAAGTCAATCACTTCTGTCTTTCTTCGTCTTCTTTTGTTACTTTCAAGTGGAGTTTCAACTTTCATGTTTGATTTCATACTCCAGAATACCACACAATGGTTTCTCAAACAAGTATTAAATTTACACAGCTGTATGGAATGATGTCGGAATGAAGTACTACGATTAGAGTGGAATTACCTTGGGCTAGAATTATCATTCCTTCTGTCGTATTTCTGAATATCCAAATTTTCTGAACAATTATAATGTGTAAACAGCCTTACAATGTACGGTGGATTAGTTTGTTCTGGTAATCGACCTTGGATAAGATGATTGTAGGAACCATAGTTCTAATGAGTATTTAAGCCGATTCAGTAACTGAAGGGGTGGATCTCTTCATGGAATCAGGAGGTAATTATTATAGCAGGTTTTCATAACAATGAAATAGATTCTATTTGAACAGATTTTAATGCTATGCAGAAAGCACTAACAAGGGCAACTGTGTCAGTTGATATTCCATTCTCCTAAGAATACTTTCCTAGAATTTAATTTTGTCATGTTATTGAGAAAAGTAGTAACAGTTATGTAAGAAAATATTGAGGTTCTTGGGGAAAAACTAACAATAGAGATGTCACTTCAGACTCAAATTTCCTTCAAGTTCTCTTTTTTACTGCCAATCATTTATTTAAAAATCATAAAGTTTATTTTGTTCTAAGATATTTTGGTTAATAAATTTTATCGTCGAATGTGAATTATTTTGTTGCTACGTTTTAAAAATTGCTCTCAAGTTTCTGCTTGAAGAGTTTTTAAAGAGGGAAGCGATTGCTAATTTCCAGGCTTATCTATACTTTCTTGGCATGCAATGCATTTGATAAGCTAAGAAAGTGTTTTCTTGTATCAAAAGAGCTGAACATTTGGCTTAGGGACTACGTTTTCCTTATGTTGTATGAATTCAGTTTCCCTGTTTACTGACGGGACAATGGAAGACAGTCTAGAAACTAGTACTGAATTAGTTGTCCGTTTGTACATTTCATTTTGCACTCACGATGTTAGGCTTTTTTCTATCAATTTCAGCGACAACATCTTAAGTGATGGAGAATTACTGCACAAATTACAGATTCTTCCGCCGTTAAAATCAATTATCAATTCACAGTATACAAAGTTAGGGTCGAAAACCCGTGGGTAAACTTTGCCGAGCTCGCAAATACCCAGTGACGATTTTCCGCTTTTGTTACCTTTCGTAATCAAATTCAACTACTAACAGAATATTATTCCTTCCAGGTTCTCATGGACTCTTTCGTTGTTGTTCACGATGCAAAGGTTACTCTAAGGAGCTTCTGTGCGTGGCAAAAAAGACAAAATCCTTTGGGAGATGAGGATCCATTTCATTACGATCACGCTATTTTGTTAACAAGGTATGGGAAACCAAGCTGACGATTTATTGAAGAAACCTACTAATGCATTTGTAAATAGAAAATAGAATGTAAGACAAAGAAACCGAAAGGTGTAAATGGCTCAGTAGATTCTAAGGTTTTACAAGTATGATTTGCTAACGTTTCTATAACATACAAGGCCGTAAATAGGTGAGACATATTAGAGGGCGTGGCAGTGTAGTGAAGTACAATGGCATTTGAATTAAAGGGACGTCCTGTCTCTCATAGCTTACAGAAACAAGATGAAAACAAGCAGACATTTGTATTAAAGAAGTTGGTTATCTAAGTATTGCCTGGAAATTTCTGGAAGCTCGCATTAATTTTTAGGACCCCAACTGATTTGTATACTCGTAGTAGTCCAGTCATTTTGTAAAGTTACAATCATCTTTGATATGCGATAGAATGCTTGATAAAGACCGCCTACTTCTAGTATAATTTTAGGGTTATGTTCTGTTCAGAAATTTAGTACCCCATCTGTGGTGATAGGATCAAATGATAAATTGTTATGATATATTTACACAATGAATACAAACCATACCAAAGGGACCTTACATGATATTTTGGGGTATACGCCCTTCATTTGATAGGTGTTTTCTTTATTTTCAATACAGGGTATCTAAGGGTGGCCTTTCTCCGTGCAAAAACCTTGATTTCCCGTTGAATTTGATCTTCACTCTTTAAAATGAAAGAAAAAAATTCTTTGAAAATGGGGAGTTTTAAAAGACAACCTGCTGGATCACACCTATGTAATTTACTTTTAAGTTATTTTGTTCAAAATCTGAAATTCCCAAGTCCAGTATCAGTCATTTTTAATTGGTTACCTAGATAATAAGAGTGCAAATATTTTAAATTTTGTAATAATTTTAATGATGTTATCGTAGTAGTAGCTAAAAGGCCTGGCATTTTCAGAACCCTTCTGAAAAGTTTAAAATTTTTCTTGAGTACACTGTGAGAAAGAGAGATCACCCTATAGTCACACACCTATTGATGTTCATCTTAGATACGGCCTCATAGTTTTTATTATTTGCAAGCTCAAAAAGCATTTAACTCTCCTCAAATAGTTTGTCAACGTTTCCTTAATTATTATTTGACAAACTAAAAAGATGGTGGAAACGGGCTTTTTCATCTTCTTCGTGAACAAGATCAGTGGAAAGCATACATATATTTACCCATAGAAAGGGAATTTGCTGGTACTCCGTCAAGAACGGAAAACGTGTACCATACCTTGTTAAAGGACACTTCGTGTTTGATACGGAACAGACTCCTATCCACCATTTTAGAACTCAACTAATAGGAGTTCACCCCCTACCCCTCCTAATTTGAAAAATATTTCAAGCCTGTGCTTAGATAGATTTCTCTTACGTGATTGAAGATATTTTCATGTTTATTCTTATACAGGGTTGACATTTGTGCCGCTGGAAATTCCCCGTGTTCAACTGTCGGTAAGTTTGAAATTGCATTTCTTTTAAAATGGTGTATTTGTCTTACTGAAAGACACTGTGGAAAATTCAAGCCAATTGGCATATCTCCTATATTACGAACAACAAGATGTAGTTGGAAATGAAGAAGGATCATGGGAAGGATGCGTCGCACACTTCCAAAATTGTATCAGTCGACGTTTTGACGACACCTGCAAGCCACACTTTGTTGCAAGACTGTACAAAATTTCACGACGTCTCATGTACAGATTTCCAGTTAGCACAGCAGAAAAATTTGCTATGGTTTGTTAGACTTGCAATTACGTACTTGCCAGAAACAAAGAGATAATAAGCAGCTTGTACTATTCCCAAAATTTTACTCAGTCTTCACAACGCGAGAGGAAAATATTAAGTTCTCGTGAAAAGCGCCTGGAGTTAACACATGTATTTAACCCCTTTCCCCGGGGCACTAGGTTTTTATGGATAGCCCCAAATATCATCGCTAATTTTTTGAAGGATATGATAGACCAACTCGTAAAGTTTACTAAAGGCCTTTTGACTGAGAGATAGGAGTCATTGAATTGCTAAAAAAGAATTCGCTGTTTTCTGTTGTAATTTTTCCCCGAGCAGGAGTATATTTAAGGAACTTTATTGGTTTCCCGTAATTTTCTTTTTTTTTAAAAGACCAGAACAGAGGAATATCATACATGAGGCCCTGTCGTATATGAAGACGATTTTAAATCCCCAACTCATCAATTATTTTGTACAAAGAAGTGTAATCAAATGTTAATCCCTTTTCAATATAAATGACGAATATAACAACTTTCACATTGACAAAGGGAAATGTAGCGATTGAAAAAATATTATACATTGAAATAGTGCGACTATTTATAAAGCGAGCAAAAATGGCCCCACACAAAACAATGTGTTGTAACAGTAGTGGTGGTCAACCGATCTTTCAAAACGCCTTAACATTTGCAACGTTGTATGTGTTCCCCGACACTCAAAAGTTATCAATGTAAGCTCAATTTACTGCAGGTTTCTTCTTTAAGCCAGAGCTTCTCTGCAAGCCCAGAATGCACGTGTAGGGGTCTTTAGGGTGATATAAAGAGTTTCATAGTAAAACTGCTAACTGCTTTTTACATGAGTGTATCTGCATAAAGATGTTGCATTTTTTTATGTTGTTAGATAAAAGGAAAAATGAACAAGTTAGCATGTGTTAATCAGTACTGTTCTCTTGTAATTAAATCTTTCAACTGTTCTTGGAAGCAACTGCTGTTGTAGGACGATCTTGAGAAGGTAAGCTATTTGGGTTGCATTGCTACCGGGAAACTTATGAAGGGGTCCACAGTGAAAAGGTTCACAAGTTCTGGTTTTTGCGAACGTTTGTGTACGTTTCATCTACATGTAGTTATGATCAATTTGAGGCTGTTTTTGTACTTCAACGATCTCGATAAATTGAGATTAATATTTTATCAAGATTAATCCTGTCTGGATCGGTTTATATTCAAGATTTCCGAGGACTGGGGCGGGGTTTTAGTAGGCCAGCGGCTGTTTTAATGCTAATAACTTCGCGAATATTTGTCACTTAGGTATGCAAAATGACAATCGCATTCATTCCTTTTGTAACTAAATATTAATACGTTGATTTTTGAAATTGGAGATTCTGACGTCACGTCACAGCCTGAAGTTAACAAGTACCTAAACATCGATCGAAAATCCCTTGTTGAAGTAGTGATTTCTAGCTATTTGTAATATAAGCTTGTTTTGTTAGATTAAAAGGTATTAAAAATGAGTGAAAAGAGCTATTTGAGATGCAGTTTATCTTATTTTAACCAAGAAACAGGTTTATTCTAAAAGTTTTTATTTATAGACATTTCGTGAAGTTTGTAGGTGACTTGTCCCGATTATTATGATGTCATCATTAACGAAAAGTCAAAAAGATTAAAAAACATTTTATATGATTTTCAGTTTCAAGAAAACATTTATCCTTTACGTTTCTACGCAAAAGCTCTTTTTGCTGTTGGTCCACGTCCATATTTTCCTTCCTTTGGATCGTTTTAGGAGCTTTTTTACCAAAATAGCAAATCCTAATTGACTGGTCGTAAATGCCACGTCACGAATACAGTGTTCCAAATGTCACGTATCAAACGCCACGTCGCATATGCCTCTAGACGGGATCGTTTAAGGCCAAAGTGGCGCATGGCAACTTTTTACAACTCAAATCTTGCGAGGTCAGCCTTACTGTTTTGGTTATGTTATTTTTCTGGTTTCAAGATGAATATGAACTGACAGTAAATAAAGACATGCAGAGTCTTTACGCTCTGTCAGATTATTCTGAATTTACTATCACCGTTAGATCTCAGATTTTAATGGGATTATTAGATTTTTGTTATAATTATACAACTTTTCACTAGATTTATCTAGTGCCTAGTTTATAGATCACTCAGACGACATTACCAATTGCAGTCTGTAATACTAAACTGCCACTTTTAAAGGGCGTGGCTAAAGAAGATCCATTATTTGCCCTTTGTCACAATATTACTTTGTCAAAGAAACGATTGCCACTGAGATCTAAAAACACCACACCAACTTTAGAATGGAATTTAGACTTTCTTGAATAGAAACTTCTAGTCTTCATGTTCCTCCTTGTGGCCATAATGACTTACGAATGCATTGTCTTAGCCGTCATGACATGTGGTTTTACGGCAGAGAATATAATAATGTTGTTCAACACCGTAAGGTATGTATATTCAAGGAAGAGTGAAGACGCCACTCACTGTTACATTATAGATGATGCATGACAAATAGATGCCTTCCTGAACAGTTCACTTGTCATTAGCGCCTTAAAATGAATTTCAGAAAAATCCGATTCTTATGCAAACAACATAGACATCACAGTAAACTTTATTCTAACAGCAAGTTAATAATTTATTTTGTTAATGAATCTGAAGAGGTGAAATCACTTTTACTATATGGTGCATTACGCGTGATTTGCCTCTGTTGAAAAGCCTGATTGGAAACCCATCGATTCTATTACTGCAAATTGCAAAGTTGCTGAGCACCTGACAGGTTGAATTGAAAGAACACTAAGGAGAACTGGTGACGTTTTAAACAATTTTCTGAATAAATACGAAAAAAGGCCAAATGCAAAGTAATACATTTCTTTGTGGACACGTAAAAGATTGACAGTATATTCGTTTACATTTAGTAACAGAAGGGAACGGAAGCTATAGTACTTCAAAGAAACATTAATTACGAAAATATTGGGTACTTGGTGAACTTTACGGGTTGATGAGCGCTGATAAAAGTACCTTATCTTTTAGGGAAGGGGCATTTTAAGTTAATTCAATACTGAACTAAAGTAAATTTTATGTAACATGAGCCTTGACAAATATTTCGTTCTTTCCTTCCATGGCCATACCTTGGAGGTGTACGACTTTGTGTAAAATGAGCTTGACAAAAATGAGCCTAGCCAAAAATTTCGTTCTTTCCTTCCATGGCCGTACCTTGGAAGTGTATAACTTTGTGTAAAATGAGCTTAACTAAAGTTTCGTTCTTTCCTTTCATGGCCATATCTTGGAAGTGTACGACTTTGTGTAACTTGAGCTTTACAAAAATGAACCTTGACTAAAGTTTCGTCCTTTCCTTCCATGGCCATACCTTGGAAGTGCACAACTTTGTGTATCATGAGGTCGAAAACCGGTCTGAAGATCGTCAGCAGACAGAACGTGAAAACCTGAGCTAACTGCGGTATTTCGCTTTGCTTTTACCACTGCTTTGTAGTATCAGGCTCTACCTTGTTGTATTGAGCACTCTAGCAACGGTATCAATACTTGTTGGAATATATATATATAACTATATATTCGGGTGGCGGTCTAGATACAACACCCACCTCCCGCCAGCTCTGACTTTGGCGTCTCAACAAGCTGTTATGGGTGGCCTCTTAGTATAATAAGGCACTAGGTTCTGTTCTCACAATGCATTATGGAGACCTAAATTTTAACTTTGCGTAAGCGATTTCAGCATCCTGACACGGCGTTACACATCCCTTTAGCTATATAATTGAAAGAACTTGTAACTGGGATCACAAATTCGGAAACAATAACCAACAACTTTCGTACTCGAAATGTGATTTTGACATGAGTCTATAGGAAACCTGATGTACCTTTCTGTAACAAGATGCTTTACGTTTCAATAAAACTTGTCACTACTTTGTGTGCATTCCGGCAGATGCTTTGCACTTTACTTGTCAATGTTTATCCAGTTGTAAATTCTAACTTGCGAATAGCTTTTGACATTGGCCAAAATATTGAATTAGTCCTATTAATAAGAAGTGTGGATATATTGCCTCGAGAAAACTCTCGTTTCTACTGTCGTTAGTGGGAGATTCTGTGCTGTAGCCTCTATAGAATCGGCTGTTGCCAATGTTTTTAAAATTCATTCTAGTAGATAAACGTGGCGAACTGAAATTGAAGTGAAAATATAATGTGAACCTTGTTCCAAAAACTGTCCGATGAGGTCATTAGTGTCGTTCTTTGCATGTCATACATGTCAAGCCCATAGCAACGGGGGGATATCATCATCTGAGTGGAGCATGCTTCTCTGCATATTTTGGGATATGTTGATAAAATGATCTATATATCGTGAATTGAAACTTTGAAAGACCAAGGAGGACATTGGTCATGTAGATTTGTTGACTTGGAATTAATTGCATTTATTTGGATTTTTGTTACTAAGAGATGGATAGTTATTAGGAGGAGGGCAAAGTACACCAACCGATACAAGAAGCCAACTATCAGATGTCTAGCAGAGAAATCATCATAGTACCAGCTTTTGCTATCTAACAGATTTGAAGGAACAGCAATATCAGAAGATCGAAACAAACGACTACGCTAGAGCGATATCGGAAATCAGCCAGGCCGCAGTGGAAACTGCCGTACAAGACAAGCCATCAAACTAGAGAAACTCTCTACAGTTACAAAGCGGCTGAGAGAGAAACGGCAACACATGAATAGAAACGGAATGAACACACAGCACACTGAGTGCAAGGAGTCTCCCAAACAGTCTCCCTCTATCCTATCATCAGAACTAACAGCAGAGATCTGGCTCTAATCCCGACGAGTTCTCCAGCTTGCAAAAGATTTCCTTTGTAAATGGCAGTGGACTGTCAATTACATAGTAGATAGAAAAGTGGCGTTGGAAGAAGCCATTGCCCTAGACGTAAATAGGATTTATGTATAGAATTTTCATACTCCAAGATCACTGAGTTGCTGTTGGGGCAAAAGTAAGTTACTGGTGTAATTTAGCCTCGGCTGAAACTCTTTAGCACGATCGCCACTGAATATTGCAGTGAATCCAGTCGGGGGCGAACTTTACAAGTTTTAGGCCTTGGTTACCGCGTTCCTAATCTCCGCTGACCTTAAAGCATTGATGGCACACTCACCACAGAAATTAAATGAAACGCTGAGCAATGTCCACCTCAGAAGCAGATCAGTAAGCCTCAACACGCATCTCGGCAATGCTAAAGTGATGCTAAACCAGTATACCAGCTTATCTATTTCTTACTCTTCCAGTTACCTTTCTTGAATGACATTTAAACAGATTCATCCAGGAAATGTATGTTGGAGGTGAAAGAACTTCTGGGTGGGGTCCAAGCTCCCAACTGTAAAATCATTGCCTTGCTGACTTGCCCAACCTCACTCCATGACTCTAATGAGTTTGGTCTTGCTAGGCCAGTAGGTTTATTACTCTATTCATCTAGATTTTTAAGTTGATTTAAATTTGAAATGCACAACTTATTTTGCTAAATATAAAGAAAAAAGAAGGAGTATTTAAACTCCTCCAATGCTGTCATAGAAGGCTGTGTCAACATTATGTGGAAGACACATAAAACAGCACTTAAACAGCTTGGACAGATATTAAGGATGTAGAAGGTGGTAGCTAAGTTTGTTCCTGGAAGCACTTAAGCCTTTAAAGTTAAGATGACACCTCTAGACTTCTGTCAACATAGCTGGTCTCCTATTCTAGAGTCCCTTGACCAGACCTACAATTTATGATACAGTTCAAGATATATGAAGACTCTTTGATGCTACTTCATGCAAGCTATAATAATATAATTATTTAAGTTTTGTGCAACACCTTGAAAAAAGAAAGAATTTTATTTTATATATCATTTTTGACATCAACAGGTTGTTCTTGATGAAAGCGTTATAATCAAAACACATTTCCAAAAAAAATAATTCCTCTTGCTTTAATCTATACATATTCTATTGACTAAGGGTACATTGATGGACTAAGAGGTGATCCGGTTTTTGTCAAGTAATACGAGGCATTGAAGTTGGCCATTAGAATGGAGTAGGGTAAATGTATTATCTAGGAGCAGTAGAGAACATTTCAGTTAAATGCTGAACACTGTTAAGTATTAAAGTTTAAAGCAAGGTAGCAAAGTTTCTTGTGGATTGTTTTCCGATACTTAGCAGATCACTATTCGTAATAGAACTACTTAATATTCCTATAACAGCATTAAAAAACAATAGAAATACTAGACAGCACTCTGTAACACCACTCAAATTAACCTGGTACAAGTCATTGTCCTAAGTGAAACAACCTCGAACGTCACAAGTAGAAGAGGAATTTGCATTTGCATCCAATAATTACAAAAACTAAAATCAGCATCGCCAAATGCCAGAAAGAATTGGATCGATATCGGGATCAAGCAATATCAAGTCAAACTGATACTGACTTTGATAGGTATCAGAAAATGTATGTATGATCCAATTATATGCCATGACATTATAACAATCAGTATCAGCACGAGTCAAAACTAAAACAGATGGCATTTATTCTAGTATCAGCTTCCATTAATATCAGAGAAACGAGTATTGGCATCTACAAATATCTTAAACTTAGCTGTGTATTTACTACAACAAGCAGGTAACCGAGTTGTACATTGAAATAAGTAAACTCTCTGATCCTTAATCAATAAATTTTAAGGCCTTTATAATACAGCACACTGCTCCATCACTTGTCGTTTATAATTAGGCAGCTGAACTTTCTACCAGCTTCCTGGTTAGAAATCTGTGCGGTTTATGTCAAATCGCAATATTAGCAGCAGCAATAGCCCCCAAACAGTTCATACTTGATCATAAAATGTTTTCTCACTTGTGTACCTTGCCATTTATGTGTTTCTAGTATCTCTCCTTTTATCTACAGGAAATAATATATCAATAAAGAAGCAGTGTTTTGTAATGTTGCTATCGTTTTTGGATCTTTAGTTGCTCAATCGACTCTGTCATTACAACCAGAGAAATGAAGGTGCTGATTCTTGAAATGAAACCTCACCTGTGACAATCACACATCATTCGACTTCTGTGGTGAGGCATCCTATGCTGTTATAAAATCATCAAATAGAACTCCTTCAAACTTAGCAGTTACAACCTTGTGTTCTCAGGAACTTTTCTCTTTAAATTGATAGACTGTCCGGCCTCCAGAAGACAGATTCGATCACTTGCAGCTTTTTCTCAACTTGCTCAAATTCTACAAACCTAATAACTATGCCGTAATTTGCAGCTGCAATAACAATGTAGGTCAACGGTTTTTATAATCCAAGTGCATAAAACGTATTGTCAGTTTACACAATTATCTGAATTTCTCATAGTTTCCAAGTTTGCACAGGATTCCTTTAAATGTATCAATTTGTTTTCAAAGACATGCTCCATGAGCTTCCCTTTGCCATCTTGTTCATGTCAAAATGGATATATTGTCTCGAAACGTGTCGATTGTCATCAAGACTACATGCATCTGGGATAAAGCTTCTTTTACACGGCTTGATGCTTTCCAAGTATTACTTCGAGAAGATAATGTGTGTTCGAAAGATAAATTTTGCCTCTTCTCGTATCGCTGATAATCGTAATAAAAATGTCATGCCTCTAACACAGGAACTTCCAAGTATGAACACTATTATCATATCCCTACAAACGTGAACGATGAGGCATTCACACGTTTGACATAGGTTGATATAGGCACCCATCAACACAACGGGAAAGTAGGATAATAAAAAGATAAGGAGAATAATGATATAGGTGTTGGTAGCGCGGCGTTCCATCCAGCATAGTTGTTTCATTCCTGTTTCCATGTGTAAGCGTTGGGGCTCTACCTTTGTCGATTCTAGCTCAAGTTGTACTGGATCAGAGTTTTGAGATCCTTCAACGACTTGATGTTCAGCTGCTATGGACTGATTAGTATGCTGTTCAGGATTATTGTAACTCCCTGTGCTAGATCTATGTCTAGTTGTTTGAGACAGAGGTGCATCCGTGGCAATAGGTCTAGCAAATTTCTTACGATAAAGTCTGAGGGTGACAAACATGAGCGTAGAGGTTGGGATCACAGATACTGTTGCAAATGTTGGTAAAAATACCATGAAATCAACGGTAAAGCAAATGAAAGAGAATGCAATCGTCAGGATCCACACAAATGCTAACAGTGTAATAAGCTTTTGTTTACTAAAATATGTGTAAGCCATGGGTCGCATTAATGAGAGCATCCGATCCAAAGTAAAGACAGCCATGCTTAGAATTGAAACTATGCCTAACATAATGATGCAAAAACGAAATATGTTGGTTTCAATTGGCCTAATGAAATGATAAACGGCTTCTTGTCGATGGAGATCGGCAGACAGCGGTGCAACGATTGCTCCCGCTATGCTATCAGATATAACGATATTGATCATTATGATATAGAAATTTTTACGGAGTCGAGATCTTCGTAGCAGTGCAATCAGGATCATCAAGTTTGATGGTAGGGAAACCAAGCTGATGATAATACTTAAAATGCAGGTCGTAAAGGATAAACCAGTCCATTGATGTAAATCAGTACATTCTTGGTTGTCAGCCATTCCAGCACATATGTAGATTAAGGGAAGTGTGTGTCCCTTGATAGAACTAATTTTCCAATATTTTAGTTATGTTTTGGATCCTGATATGCCCCAACTAAATTTGTAGCACCTATTTGTCAACTGCTAAAATTAACAAAAATGTTAAAATGAAACTCGTTGCATCGAATATATAACCAGAGAAAAAGTTCATCGAGCTTCGTATTGTCTACCGTGGAACCATACAGACGTCTAAAATTGGTCGTCCTTCTCCATACTTTATCCTGCTTGACAGAATGACGATAGGAGCCATGGATGTTTGACTTTCTAATTGCATAGATTCACCTGCTTCAAAAGTTTCGCTATTTCCCCAAACATCTGATAATTTATTGCAATGAATAATTGCAACAAGATCCCTTTAACCTCGTGAAAATCTGCCCCAAGGTGCGGATGTTACGCCCCTTCCTTTCAAGGCTATTACAACATTAGTACGTTTTAGAATGTAAGATTATTCCTTGTATTTACCTGCTAAAAATTTCAGACCAAGAACAACTATCACGTGTGACGCCAGATCTCTAACTGATCCATTACTTGTGTTATCTACTGCTGCTTTCTGTACTTGTTAGCTTATTTATTCCATATTTGGTCAACTAATATTAGCTATCTACCAGAAGCTCTTCATCTTATTACTATCTGCTCTGCTTCAAGTTAGTTTTCTTTAGAAAGCAAACAAAGCTGGGTACTGTTTAGACAGAGCCATGAAAAAGTCTTACGCTTTTGTTTAAGCCGAGATGTGAAAAGCTTACGGCGTCGAGTAGAACGTTGCCGAGCAGGCGCAGATTTGAAGAGGAAGAGGTTGAGAAAGTAGTATGTCCTTTTTGGCCCCGTTAGCACTTCTCTAACTCAAATTTGTCGATACGTAAATGTTAAGTGATATGGTCTACGAAAAATGTACAATTATCTGCTAAGTAAAGTGTTATTTCATTACCCAACTGAGAATCAGTAGTGAATACCTTGAAATGTTCGTCTGACACTAAACACGAACTTGTAAGCGAACATGCATCACCTGGTTCCCAGTGTTATTATGACAAAGACGTTATCCTCAACCAGAATGGTTATGTCCAGAAAATGGACAACAAATCACAAGATCCAAGTAAATTCCATAAACTAGGTAGTGCCGAAATGAATGACAACACACCAAAAATTGAGCAGCCTATAAAAAGAAATTTGATTTATTTAGTTAAAAGGGTCTTTTACCACGCGACGTTTACGATAGGATCAGGCCTTCAGGTTCACAACGTCCACGGATGTATGGTCTCCCCAAAACTCACAAGAAAGGATTGCCTTTCAGAGCAATACTTTCTATGACAGGCTCCTCGCAACATGAAATGGCCAAGTGGCTTTCAGAACTTTACAAACAGTACTTGACTTTTATTCTGATAGTTGTATTAAGGACTCGTTCACTTTCGCCAAATTCATACCAAAACGAAAACTTCGGTTCTTGTGATACTTTTCTGTATCTTATTTCAAGGAAGAATTAAAACTAGAAATTGATTTCCTGTCTAACTGCTATCCTGTAGATGTCACCGACTTACAATTGTCGTGACTTGGTATAGTTTCAATTCGATTTGAAAACTAGATCAAAAAGGCCGTAGAAAGTGTTTCGGTGCTGTAACCCCACGCTTAGTTTATGCCAGTAAGAAAGCGTTCTCAACTAACCACAAAGACCGTGTGCCTTCCACAAATTACAGCATTGTTGTCTACACATTTCCTTGCCAGAGTGAGGCTGGCTATGTTGGACGCACGAATTTGAGGATAGTTGATAGAATTAAGCAGCATATTACGTCCTATATTGGCCAGACATCGCCTCCTGCAAGGAACAACCATCTCGGCTGTTTAAGGCCAAAAGCACTATTAAGAAATGTGACTCTGCCATAGGGCAGCACAACGAGACTGTGCAAATTTGTGTACGGATTACCGCTTCCGTATAATAAGTTAAGTTAGGTCTGATTTTCACTTAGCCGTTCTCGAATCCGTCCACATAAAAATTAGAAAACCATTGTTTTGTAGGCCTTTTTCGGTTAACCATTCAATTACACAGACACTGATTGGTCAAACCAACACCAATCTAGGAGCCAGACTTCTGATTGGCTACTTTCAAAAAACACAGTACAGTATAAGTTTTACCGAATCTTCTCAATTCCAATTCTGACGATATTGTACTCTGAAGAGTGTCGAACGAAAAAATGCTTTACAGTACTAAAATGTTTCGTGCAGTTTTATTGTTCGGCACTACCAGCAACCTTTTTGCATACCAAGAATGCATTCCTTACATTTGAATAAAGTCATATGCTTGGTTTATGTTTGGGATAAATGTTTTGACTGTCGATTTTTTTATTTGATAGGGATGGCAATGCTTGGTGGAATGTGCAATGCAGGACATAGCTGCAGTGTAGTACAAGACACAGGATTGGCCACAGCCTTCACAGTGGCACAAATGATAGGAAACAGGTTCGCGCTTAATGGCTACGACATATCCTGTTGATTCCTTGGTTGAGAATTCGATCAATGATTTATTAATCGTGGTACATTAATATGCCGTGACACAGTGGCCGAAATCAAGGATTCAAGCTGCTCAAATTTTAACTATAACCTCAGCTTCCCGAAAGCCCATTGGCTTGACGTAATAAGGCATTGACGTAATAAGGCATTGCAACTTTTACGTAGCTCGGAGTTTCGAAGCTTAAGAAACTGCTACCGTGACTCTAAATGACCATATTACAAACAACGTTTTGATAGTTTATCACATCTTCAGAGGTAGAGTCACTATATTTCCATAGGCAAGATGGGTTGAAACGTTCATTTCAGAGTTGCTTAAGGGAAAAAGTCTCTGAAATATTTATGAATAGTGTCTATTGATTCCCAAAGCTTGTGTGTATGATACTGATGAAAATCGTCTAGTGAAATTTATGAATTTCGCCCTTTTTTTTTATTGCACCAAGTAATTTGCTGGGGCCATTCTTTTTAATCATTCTACGGATTTCATATTTAGCTTTTTGTGTCAAGTTATGTGCAATAACAAATCAAAACAGATTATTAGCAAATCCGCAGTGACTAGCCATTAAAAAAAGAGTTGAATGAAAATTTTCTCGGATAACAATAATAGCTTTCTAAACTTGATGGGCGCCTTCTAAAAAGTTCATATTCTTATTTTGTGGGTGGAGATAAAAATAACCTAAAAATTATGCGCCTCTTATCATTATATTACATACAAACCATGAACAGTTTAGAAACATAAGCGGAGTGTTTTGGGAAAGGGGAAAATCGATTTATTGATGCTATCCCTTCTACCAATATTTTTGCTAATTTTGATGAATGATGTTCCTTTTAGTTTTGGTATCAAATTTGACGAAGAGACTACTTGTGATAAGAGTCACGTATCATACATCATGTCCAAGAAGAGGAACAGGGTGAAGACTATGGTAAAATTTGAATGGTCTTCCTGTAGTAGAGCAGCTCTGGAAGATTTCCTTAGGTAAGTGGAGGTCACTTAATGATTAAAGAATATGTTAAAATCTTATACTGCTTTGTCAAAAGAAATAACATTCGCTACTTTTTTACTATTCTCTTTAGTCTGCGTGTGGGGTGAGGGGACAGAGGAGTGACCACATCTCCAATATCATCTATGGCCTAGTTATTTATCACTTATACTTATATTGAAACCGTTTATGAATGGTATACCCTTTTGGTCGATGAGAAGTAGCATGTTCTCTATCCCATGTACAATGTTTTCGGACGAAATATTCTTGTATTAATCCCGAAATAATATTTTGAGTAGCGTAAATAGCTTTATATATAAACAGTAAGGTAATATTGACAAAGCCTCAAAATTTACAATGCTCAAAATAATGACAAAACAAAGCTCAGCGTTACAAGATGCTACTAATGGCCAAAATAATACTTACGATGAGATGAAGCATAAACATAATCTAAATAGGTTAAAATACGTTCCTCAGGTGACTATAATGTATACTTCATCAATTATACTTTCTCCTTCAATAATCGATTCAGTCTTTATCTCTGTAACAGGGTGCCCATAGTAAGTAATGTTTTCCGACAGAGTTTGGAGTCTTGTAATGACAACTTTGTTTGTAATCTTTTATTATATC
>JAAAKL020006218.1:0-18284 GCA_010016065.2 Carybdea cf. marsupialis auct. non (Linnaeus, 1758)
TAAGATAAACAGGGGGGTTGAACTTTTTCCGAAATTCTGTTAAATGGGGGGGTCATTATTGTGTGATATTGGGGGGGAATCTAAAAAATCGCAAAATGATCCCACCCCTACAATTAAGCACAGTAGAGTACATTTGCACTCGGCGTGAGCGTGAGACATCCACACAGGCCGATAGACAAATACAAATGAAAAGAAAGAGGTTGGAAGGTTCGACAAAGTAGCAAGGTTTTTCGGGGTGGGTGAGACAGCACCGTAAACATTCTTTTGAAGATTTAATGACTCTTCGTATCGATGCAAGAGATACTTTACTGAAATCGTCCCTTATCTATCCCAGATTATATCGCTATTGAATATGACCATGGTTTCAGGGATATACTACTAGAAAGGCATTTACTACTAATACTTCGAATTCCTTGATACTTGGTGAATACAGGGAGGTACCTGCTGCTTAATTCTGTCAACCAAACTCAAAGTTCATCCAACACAGCCTGCTTCCCACAGTCAAGAAAATGAGTAGACAACAACAAAACTATGCTATAGGGCAGCACTAACCCTAACCAGACGCTAATACTTACCCTAATGGTGGGCAAGGAAACCTAAAATTTTCTGGTCAATACTTTTCTTGGACCTCTTGCTACACCAAAACACACCAGGTAAACATCATCAAACTTTGCTTCGCCGGTCATTCGTGATATGTTCAATCTAAGCCAGACATTGTTTCATTAAATCAGATTTGTCTATCTAAAGGGTATCCTGAAGATATCGTCAACTTAACAATGAAGGCTAAATCATCGCAATTTGCTATTTAAAAAACCTAAGAAATGCCCCGGTATTTAATACTAGCAGGGCTTGGTAACATTTCGCTACGATTTGAAAACCAGATCCAAAAGGCCGTAGATCGTAGGTAAGTCTTTCTGCGCTCTGGCCGCACGCGTAGCTTTTACCAGTGAGAAACCGTTCTCAACTTAATACAAAGACCATGTGCCGCCGCCGCCTCCTCTCTTTTGGTTTCATGTTTTATTAAGAAAGAAACCGCCCTACCTATGAATACTTATCGATTCATATCGAAGATTCCTGTTTTATCAAAATTGTTGGGAAAACTTGCACATGATAAGTTATAAATTTACCTAAGGAACAATAACTTTTAACCGTCACCGAGCTAATTTTGTGCCATGATTTTTTCAATCAGCAACGGGATTGGTTAACCGAAATTCTTTTACTGAAATGATGGTTCGGTGTTTTCATGAACCGCGAGTAGAGAAAGATCAGATTACGTCATTAACTTGCATCCATCGAATCCAAGCAAGTATCAGAAGTAGAACCTTTCAACCTGAACTCATACAGATAGTATCATCTCCCTCTCCCTAGATGCTGTTCTATGATACCCCGTGTCCACAAACAAACAAAAACAAACGCGCAGCGTGCTGTTCAAAAATACGCAGGGCTAGTAGGCAACAAGTTCGAGACTTTAACATCACCAAATAAAACTTAATCCCGGCAATAAAAGGTTACAATCCTTGCATGCGAAGTTGTACTGCCCAAAATACATACATTTCGCAAAACAACGCACGCCAAAATTGTACGGAAGTACAAATTTTAACTCCTCCAAAAACACGGCTTCTCAGATTAACAATCCGTAAAACTACTGACCTTGTAACGCCACTAGTAGATGCTACACCCCCTAGTCTACGATACATTCGATATTTACGCTCGTCACACCCTTTGCTTGACTACTCCATACTGTATGCGATGCTGTGCACGAAAGAAATAAAAGTAAGGGAAAAGAAAAGCGAAGTGACTTTTCGGGTCTCACTAAGTGGGTTGCCAAGGTTCAGTCTAAGTCCATTTCATGTGGCTAAATAAGCCTTTCAACGATATGATCTGGATCGTGATCTTGAGCGTGAACGTGACCTCGACGCAGACCTTGAGCGTGAGGGCGATCGGGAGTGGGTCTTTGAGCGTGATCTTGAGTAGGAACGCCCTCTTCGATGCGGTGACCTTGACCTTGATCTAGATCTTGATTTGGAACGGGAACGCGACCTGGAGCGAGATCGATTCTTCTTGCCATACACACGGCTCGGTGAGAAGCTCCGTGATCTTGAGCGACTTCGGCTAAAAGATGGCTTGTCTGGTTTTACTCGGATAAATGCAGTCTCGCCCTAGCAAAAAAGATGAAAAAAATAGTACAGTACAATGCTTTACTAACGAGAACTCCTAAATTCCTTCGGCCTTCTGCCCTCTAAAGCAAACAGGCCAACTGCCCACCGACATGTGGAATGACAGATCTGAATACTTATTGCTAAATCTTCAACCCTGCTCTACAATTCTGATGGTCCTTTCCCTGCTTGCAAGCAGTTGAGACATATTCCCTACTTACAGCCAAAACAAACAGAAAAATCTTGTCCGTCTCCACTTCCACAAGCAAACGTCACCCGACTTAACCATGAAAGATATAAAGAGGGGAGATTTTATCATTGTCCATGTTTCAAACGATTGGTTGGTTACAGTTTCAATTCCTTTTGTCCGACGAAATCATTACACCCAAGGCTTAATTCGTTTTAGTGGTGTCCATTTAAAAGCGGGTCTATTTCAAACACTCTGGACGTTTTTGTTTAAGGAAAATAGGAAACTTTCGACAAATGTGCTGCACTTAAACGTTAAAAAGAGGTAGTCGCAAGGAAAATAATTAATGGTGAATGGAGTAGCTGGTCACCATGCATTTCCTATCTGTTTTTTGATGTAATTAATATGAATGAACCAAGCAATGTGCTCCTGTACTTGGTGGACTCCTTTAAGTCTCCTTCCATTTTGGGGTATTTACATTCTGTCAAAGGTTGACAGATCTGACTTACATACATCCGAGAACTGTCTCCTAGATATCCTATCCGTTCCGATGAGTCCTATCCCTCCCTGCTTCCGTCGTTTGTCCTGGCCAAAGCTATCCTTGATGAAACACAAGGCTCCTAAGTGATCCATCCGTACTTCCACATGGCCAGAACCAACAGTCTAAACTTTAATCCCTGTCCTGACGATTGTACAAGATCCGGCTAGAGTAGATGGGGAGCAAAACAAAAGTTTGCTAGACATCTTGGAGTCAGAAAATGTTCGGAAAGCGGAAGATTTCGGTAGTGATGAACAGTGGTGGAGTCAGAGATGGTAACAAAATAATCTCACCAACTCACCTACATGAATATTGAGCTAATTTCATTCTTCATTCTACTACAAGTACCTTTACTTCAAAACGCCCAATGATTTAGTTACTGTATCTTCAAGTATCTATAATTGACAACCTGATGCCCTAGTATTACACTATCTCTGACTCCGCAACTGTTCTCGAACTGAATCTAGGATCGTGTCAGAAGACAAAACCTAGATACACAAATTCATCACTTAATGCTTCTTAAGAAGATGGCATACGTTTGAGAAGTAACCATGATGTAAAACATCGGCTGTTAGGCACCACCGTAGACTGCACAACAGAAATACTAAAAGAATTGGAGGTAAAAGTGGAGAAAAACTGAGCCAAATAACTTTACTATCCTAACCTTCACATACACACTGTACTAACAAGTAAAGCCTGAGAGTACAGGCCGAGCAAATAAATCGACATACATTTAACTTAGTTGACTCACTAATCTTGCGTCTTTTAGATCTACTTGACCTGTCAACATTACCCCAAAGCGATACTACCGGAAAACATGTATATTTATTTCCGGGCCATCTTAGTAATCCATGTTACGTCGCCCAAATGTGAGTAACAAAGGCTATTATTTTCTTTACGTGTTAAGCCTATTTTGATAACAATGCACCTCACAAACAATTACCAAGAATTGGTATGCAAAAGCTAAACTGTCCCTCCCCCACTCCACTAAATTCTTTACTTTTATTACAATATCACTGAAACGAAATCAATCAATCGGTTCTCCATCAGGAGGGGCAGCAGAATAGCACTAGCAGGCAATGATAAGCGAGGTGGAA
Source organism: Carybdea cf. marsupialis auct. non (Linnaeus, 1758) (assembly GCA_010016065.2). Lineage (NCBI taxonomy): Eukaryota > Metazoa > Cnidaria > Cubozoa > Carybdeida > Carybdeidae > Carybdea > Carybdea cf. marsupialis auct. non (Linnaeus, 1758). The sequence continues at coordinate 3,979 of JAAAKL020006218.1, forward strand.
ATGGCACCCCAGTACGTATAGCCCTCAAAAGCGACAAATCAAAACCCAACCCATAAAAACCAGAACTGTTACGGCTGCAATGTCAATATCATATAAAGCCACGAAATAGTTGCATGAATACTAAGGTCCATTCAGATGGATTCCATAAACTAAAAACTTGCAAAAGAAAACGTAAACAAGTATACCAAAGTAAGCGTAATGGGGGCTCCACCACCCGGGCCTGACCTCAAGCCACGATAGTATTGAATTAACAACTTTCTATGCGCATTCTAATACCCTAACAACATGAACTCACCTCGTGTGATCTGAATTTTGTATCATCAAGATTTTTGACCGCCCATTTCATGTCGTCATACTTTGCAAATTCGACCACACCAGTCCCATCTCTAAAGACATCTGTAAACAGGACATCCCCTGCTTCTCTCATGTGGTCTTTTAAATCCTGCCAACTGCCAGTTGATGGTAATCCTGGATGAAAAGTAAGTCGGAACATTTCCAGAAATGCTGATGGAACTACTTTTTCACAGCAACATACCCAGTGATTAAAATGCTCATTAGGGTAGGACGACAACCTTGTCCTAGTACATTCAACACGAATAAGAATTAACGTTTCTGAGTCAGAACTTTTGTAAAACAAGACAACGGAACATATTTGAACCTGCAATTTTGGACAACCACTTTTTAAGGAGGTGGAAAGGGTCGTTCCGCCGATTACAATTTTGCCAAAACATAACTTAAAATCGCAAAATAATAAAAAAGTTCGGGTCAGTTTTGCACAAAATAAACTTAGAGGGGGCTCCAATGGCCCCCGCACACGTAGAACTGAGTCGACATTTCTGATCGTAGCTCATTTGTGTTTAAGTATTTCAAAATTGATGCAAATGTAACCTTTCCACCTTCGTTTTAGCTGGAGACTACCAAAATTGACAGGTACACAAACGGTCAACAATGATAGTTTGCTGCATGTCAGGTAACTTGGTTATTAACTAAGTTGGTCTGTAATAAACTAAGCTGTATAGTTGTCTTACCTGAAACAAGAACTCTGTTGTCTGATCTTCTAGGTGGTCCATATCCCCTACCCTTCCCTCTGAAGCCTCCTCTACCTCTTCCTCCATAGCCCCCACGTTCACTTGAGCTATCATGTCCTCGTGGAAATTCCACTCTTATGCGGTAGCCATCAACTTCATATCCATCCCTTGCATCAATTGCATCACGTGCATCTCTGAATATATAAAAAGACAAAACTTGTTCATCAAATAAATACGTACGTAGATACTATGCAAGGTATTGCAAGTGAAAAACAGTTACACCAATTGTGTGGTTTACTACCATTGTCTCTAAACTAATGACAAAGAGGTGAATGTGTTAACTCCGCTGTTAAAGCTCCGCTGTTTGCTTGCCGAGAATTCCAGTTACGACTGCTCTGCGTTAGAGCTTCCAAAAATTCAAACTCGCACAAGTCTTCTTTTAGAAAGGTCTGTATTACTCCTAGGCTGGATGCTGATGTGATATCTGATCTTAACTCCACCAAGGCTTCAGGATCAGATCTCGTTCCTATTGTCCATGTAAAGAATTGTGCTCCTGAAATCTTCTTGATCTTGTCCAAACTTTAAATCTTTGTCTGAATGATCCCTGTTTCCCAGCATGTTGGAAGACTGCATCAGCTGTTCCTGTGTTTAATAATAATGGGGAAAGATCCCCCCAACAGACTTCTGCCTGTTGTCTGAAAGGTGTTTAAGCAGACAATAAATTTGGATCTGGTGGCTTATTTTGGGAGGACAGGCCCTTTCTCCTATGCACAGTATGATTTTTTGCTCTTCTAGATCTACTGCTGCTCTCGTCACTGTGGTAAGTGAGCAAATCTATACTAAGTTGGATAGATCTGGTTGCTTTAAGGTAGTTTCTCTAGGTATTTTCAAGGCTTCTGACATGGTTTGACAAGCTGGTCTTCTACATAAACTCAGAGCTTATGGCATTGGTTGTGACAATTTCAAAACCATTATAAGTGAACAAAGCAAGTCATCTGATTCAATTTCTGTAAATGCTTGAGTCCCCAAAGGTTCTACTTTGGGCCCTATACTTTTTCTCATTTCTATTAATCTATTTCAGACCACATTCACTTACAGGTGGGGGAAAAGTTTTGTTTTTTGATATTGTGCTGATTTTGTGGTAAAAAAAAATTCTATTTTTAAAGTGTGAAATACGTATGTTCCACTTATGAAACACTGGCCAATATGAAGTACATTTATAATAAACAGACTGCTTCCCTAGCACCTGATAAACAAAGTTAGACACTTAAAAAATTTGTAAAAACGACATTGACATTTTTCCATAAAAATATTAGGTTAGAGGGAGGCCTGGGGTGATTTGTGAGCTCCTTGATATGTTGACTACAGATGCAAATGAACGAAGCAAAATACCAAGAAGAAGACAGATATTGCACATGCTACTTTTTTCTCACATAATAAAAGAAGCTTATTAACTTTTAAGACAAATGAAGTTAGTGTGTTAAGTTTGGAGATGAGAAGGGTAAAATGTAGTTTTGGTGGCTATGTATATTTTTTCAGTCTTGGAATGAAGGGAAGCAATTATAAAGCAAACAAACATTAAATGCTTTGCAGCCTTTTTGGTGCTTTTCTTCCAAACCTTATAATATCCTTTTGAGGAAGACACCAAAAAGTGACTATTTGCTGACATCAGAGCATTTTTCAGTTGCCTCATTCTCTCCATGTGGACTTACAAAATAACCATGATGAGTACAAAGTTAAGTAAAAGGTAAAAGCTGCAACCTGTAACAGGCCCATAAGGTTGATTAGCTGTGTCCAGTACCACTTTTTACCCCAATCAACTTCCACATCAAAATACACTTACATGAATTCAAGGTTGACTTGGCAATCAATTTAGGGAAGCATTCTTCTGCTGGTGGTAAAATATCAGATTGCATTTCATTGAAGAATCTTGAGACACTCATCCATCTACTACTATGGACTACACCTCCTTCATCCAACTGAATGTCAATAGCCTCTCTGATATGGATTTCTACAGTTCCAGTGACACAATTTGGCAAATTGATGTTACTAGTGAACCCTACATCATCATCCCCAACTTCCTCATCAGACGCACATGGGCTATTGTATGGAGGTATAAGTACTGGATCGTTCTCATTTCCTGTCCTTCAATAGCTGGGATGGCTTACACCAGAGTTTCACACAAGTTTTGCTCCATCTAATATCACCTGATGTTGTCTTATATCCTTATACAGTCAAGATATCGCCTTGTATGGAGTATTGTCATCTTTGGGTTGATCAACCAAAGTGTTATCTTATCATACTTGACTGGCCACAGAAAACAAATTCTTGTGCAGTTACCCTGAACAGGCCTCCATACTTCAACCTATTTTCTTTCTATATCTTTTCCACAGGCAGTACCTTTGGCAAGTGTTCTTCCAAGTTGGCTAAGCTGGTTCCTTTCTCCATTATCAGATCAAGTCCCATTCAGTTTTCTCAATCTCTGCATTCGTTATTCCAAAGATCTGGAACTAAGACTGATTTCTTCTTACATACAGCTTCCCTCCCCGACCACACAAAACATCTATGGAAGAGGCTGGTGCATATCAAACTCCAAGGGGTTTACTACATATCAAACATGTCAGCATAACGTCAAATAGCATTACAATGTAGCAAAGTATTGTTTGGAATAAGACAATAGGTTCACATTCACCTAGCTTAGTTTATGATAACTGCATCAAGCAGTAAAATCATTTTAAACAGAATGCATTTTCAGTCTTGTAAACTTGAAAGAACTTTACACAAAAGTAAACTTCGCAGGTTGCCTTGCAGGACAGACAGAGGACTTCTTTGAGGTCATATTTCATACCATTGCCTCAATGCAATCAATTCCTTGAAGAATTGTTGGTATCCCACAAGGTTACATATTGATTTACATTTGATCCGGTATCTTAACTATGTTAGAACTACCCCATATCTTGATCTTGAGACCCATATAACTGTCTTATAAAAAGCTTATTTTCATATCAAGTGCCAATCTTTACCGTACCAGTCAAAAACTATATTGTTAAAAACGTGACTATCGTATTGATACAATTTGAACACTGGATAAGTGCAAACCTTCCTCTGATGTCCACAAATAAAATTAACAGCAAAATAATTTCGAATGCCACTGCAAAAAACCCGCTGGTTTGCTAACTGAAACTCTTCGACTCCAACAACTAACTTATACTTCTGTGTACTACGGAAGCAATTTAACCCGTGTTTCTATAATATGATCTAGTCAATGGACAGGCAAATCCCCCATGCCTTAAGGTCAGACTCGCCACTGAGATGCACTTGCAGTTCTAAATATGACTATCGAAGTTTTATCATCTGAAGGCATAGCCTGGGAGTTCTTCACATACTAATAAGACATGGGATTACAAAGAGGTTGATGAATAGCTAGTGGATTACAAGAGGTTCAATTAACGATCAGAAAGTAATCGCCTGTTCATGGATGGCCAGAATTAAGTAGCACCTGGTAAGTATACTAGGCTCTGACCCGAAGCCTTAGAGCTGGTTTTATCGGGTACGCAAGTTCCAAGCATAATGAAACCAGTAGCGTGCAAAATGTTGTACTACGAGGGGACCTTCTATAGGCGTAAAACTTTGTGGTAGGTCCCAAGCCATACAGTTCAATGACCCATGCAAGTTTGTAGTGTAAACTTGTTGGGTGGGATTGTAAACACTTAATACGTACCCATGTATCACAACTCGACAATTATTGGCACACCTAGTGTGTGTTGAAAAACAGAAGATGTGGGTTAACAATTCCAGAATTCTGCCGTATAGTCACAAGAGTAAATATAAAGTTTGCAAACCGCACTGTGCAATTCACATTTAACCCAATTCACAACAGTATCATGACGTCCCGGTACATACACGAAGCACGACAAAAGCATGACCAGTTAGTAGTTCTATCTTACAAACAGTATTCTACCAAAAACGTTGCACACACTTCAACATTACTGCGCCATGACTCGCAAGTAAAAGTTCTGATACCTTCCTGAAAAATGGGAAACTGCTGCCCATGATTAGTGACCATGTACCGTACACTAGTTAAAACCACGTACAAAACCAGGTGAATCGCTAGTTGTTTCGAACGAGTATCTGTGAACGAAAACTAAATTCAATCACGACAAACGTATTAGGAGGGCAACTCTATAAAAATTCAATGAAAGCACAAACCTTGGATCCTCAAATTCAACGAAGGCAAAAGCAGGATTAAATTTGTCGTGAATGTCGATCCCGCCAACTTTGCCGAATTTATAGAAGATGTCTTCTAGGTCCCGCTCTCTGACATGCTGAGGAAGGTTTCCAACGTAAACACGACAGTCGTTGTTAGAAGATCGCGACAAGCGTCCTGACATTGTATCAAACTTCAGTTTCTCAGATACAGTCTTCGATGAGGAGATAGCATTCAATGGCCGTCATGAAAGAGAGTGAAACGTCGTAAAGAGTGAGCACATGCAAATCAATTTCCCAGCATTCACTCCTTCAAAATCATAGGGAGCCGTGAAATAAACTTCTGGCGAAAACTTGGTCTATGAACATATGCACGTTGACAAATAAGAGGTCTATGAACAAGTTTTTAGAGATCAGTGATCATGGTTGAGATAACGGCATGATGTAATATCTCGTGAAGTGACGTGAGACTCAGCAGGGGGGACCTAGCGACAGTATATTTTACGACAGACCAATGTTATATCGAAGCAGATTGAAAAAGTGCAGTCAGGAGACAGTGCAGTCCTCTTTGTGGTCATAAGCCTTGACAACAGCTAACTGAGTCAAAGAATCAATTTGATGTTCCATATGAAACTTTTGATACAAAAGAAAGTGGTAGTTGGAGGTGCTTCAACATAAATGCATCACTTGGTATCTTTACATGTACGTAGTATATGAGTAAACAGACGGCCTATGCAACATACACAGTCATCTCTCTTTGTCCCCAACTCAACTGTTGGATAAAACCTCTGCAATTATTCACCGGTGTTGCTATTTGATATCCTATCCTAATCTAACCTTTAATATGAGGAAAACGTCTCCTTAAACCTCTTTTTATAATAGTGATACTTTAAACTGCTGAAAAAGCCTGTTTAAGCTATTTTCACACTAATGTCACGTCTTCTCACCCTGAATATATAGAAAATTGGGCCAAATAATATTTTCTTACCACGCTATAGTATCCTCGGCCCCTTACGCCTACTCGAATAAATGAAAGCTCAGTCGTGTCCACATTTGTCTGTCAATAATCCCCTACCTTGAAAAACGCTTCGCTTTGTAACCCGTATCCATTAATGGACGGCGATCTGTTGGTCAAGTAGTACCACAGAGTGGAAAAGTTCGAACCTTATCCTGGTGGAGATGAGAACATGGTGTAATAAGTGATGTCCAACGAGGTTGGAAATGTGACCTGGAAATCTTGCTTCGAGCGAGCAATAATTTACTAATAACCTGGTCCAGGAGATTGTCCATGTTAGGTTTCACCAAAATCGGTCTAGTAGATTTGCGTCCACTGCGGTTACACGGAAACACGGACACCGCGCAGATATTGTATTTTATACATATAGATAGGTGGTAATCGCAGTATCATCATTAAAAGGTGATGTAAGTGGAAAATCTTGAAGTTAGTTGGACAAGTCGGCCGAACAAATCAAGCCGTTTCAGTTTGTTGCCTTGTTAAAATGATTAAGTCTCATATATTAAACATGTTATTAACATTGAAATCTTGATAATTATTTCACCGAAATCACATATTCCAAATGCCGTCTAGGTGGTTGATGAGAGGGAAACCACTATGCGGTTAGGATTTTATTTTCCTTTAGGGGTACACGAGAAAAGGGTATATGGTAATGTAGCGTCCATTCTCATCTCAAATCGAGAAGGGAACATTTCCAAAGGAGTGTGATATTTAACACCAAATCGTTTACAAGTAGACGGATACGAAGTAATGTGACTGGCTGTACGATGTAAATTACGTTATGGTTGTTGAAAGAATAGGAGAATAGATAGAGTTTGATTTATCGAGAGAAAACCTTCAGTTTTTGCATTTGATCTGATAGGCATAGTCCAACTATTGAATGTGCTTTTTTTACAGACGAAATAAAGAGGACAAAAAATCAAACGTTACATTTTCATAAGGCCTCAGGCAGCAATGTAGTAAAGTTAGACAATTTCTTTCTTTTTCGATATGGTTCGCTTTTCCCGCTGTATTTCGGAAATTAATTAACTTATGGAGAAAGTAACTCACCAAAGACACTTGAATAATGTTACTTTACTACTTGAGAGACAGTTTCGCAATATGCTTTGTGATAGAAAAAACACATTCAAAACTTCTCTGATTACTTTCTTTCAAACCCTGAGAAAATTGTCTTGCAGCACGGTCTCAAGTTTTGCATTCCACCACAAAAAGTTAACAAAAAAGAAATTTTCGTCGAGTTTGAAATTCTCTATGCTCAGTTAACAAAACACAAACCTCTCTGAACATGGAATGAACTCCCTAAAAGCCCGGCTTAGCGATTTAGCCCAGGCCTATTGTGGGACACCGGTCAATCTCACGGTTTTTTGCATGCATAGGGAACTTTTCAAGGCTCTAAAATCCCTAAGAAACAATCGAGAGACTCTTATCACAAAACCTGATAAAGGGTCAGGGGTCGTTATCCTTAACCAGAAGGATTAAGCGGGATGAGCTCATGCGTCCACCGTTCCCTGAGGAGGTGCTCATTGAATCGATGATGTCGAATCGAGTGGTGACACGTGGTGTCGAATTTAGCTTCAATAATGAGATGCACCGACAAAGAAATGGGGGAAGCATGGACAGTCCCTTGGGTCCAGCGTTGGCTAATATCTTTGTTGGTTTCTATGAACTTCATCTTTTTCATTCCTCCCCAAAACATGTATTTGAAAATGATTCAGAATGTGACAACTTTCTAACAAAACTCAACAAGTTACATCAGGCGTTAAACTTCACCTTCGAAAAGGAGGTAAACAACTCCCTGCCATTCCTTGAGTTTTAAGTAGAGAAAGAGGGCCCTAAATTCGTGACCATTGTGTACAGAAAACCGACATTTTCTGGTCAATACACTTCTTGGACTTCTTTCTGCTCGAAAACACGCTAGGTGGATCTCATCAAAAATTTGGTTCATCGTGAAATCATGATTTGTTCAGAGGAGAAATTACAGGGATAAATCTATTCATTAAGGCAGATTTTTCTATCCAACGGCTATCCCGAAGATATCGTCGATTTTACCGTCAAGTCTAAATTATTGCGGTTTTCGAGTGAAGAATCTTTTGGGCCTAAGAAATGCCCTGTGTATTTAAAATCGCCACGGCTTGATAACGTCTCGCTTCGAAAACCAGACGAAAAAGGCCGTAGAAAAGTATTTTGGTGCTGTGACACCACGCGTGGTTTATAGCAGTAAGAAAGCGCTTCCAACTAACCACTAAGACCGTGTGCCTTGTAGCAGCATTGCAGTTTACTGTCTTTCTTGCCAGTGCGAGGCTGGTTATGTCGGTCGCACGACTTTGAGGTTAGTTGACAGAATTGAACAGCATGTTCCATCCTGTATTCGTCAAGCATCAGCTCCTATAAGGAAACGACCACTTCTGGTTTCAAAATCTAAAAGCACCACTAAGCATTGTGACTCTGCCATAGGGCAGCACTTGCTTGAAAACCCAAACTGTGCCAAAATGTGTACGGACGATCGTTTCCGCGTAATTGGTAAAGCTAGATCTGTTTTTCACTCGACCGTTCCAAAATCCGTTCACATCAAAGCAAGAAAATCATTGCTTTGTAGACAACAAGAAAATTCTTCCCATTGGGCCTTTTCGGTTAACCATTCAGCTTCACGGACACCGATTGGTCAAAACAACACTAATTTGGTAAGTAGAGAACTGTGGCATAATTTATCATGGTCGTGAAAGTGACAGATTGTCGGGAAAGTAAGTGGAAATTTTCTGCTTTGTGCTCTATGCGTCTGGGCCACGTTGCCACGATAAGTGGCGGATTCATATAGTAATTTCAGTATAGAAATTTAAGTCAAGTAGTAATGACCGGAGATGCATTTTCTCCTGATTCTTGACTCCTGTCGATTGCTTGAAAAGACCATCATACAAGGGAAGATGGAAGGAAGACGAGCCAGAGGAAGACTACCGAGAAATTGGTACAATGATATTGAACAGTGGACGGGGAGGAACATCGGTGAAGCAAGCAGGATTGCAACAGACCGCGAAGTGTGGAGACTAACCATAAAGGCCACAGCAGCTCGTTTACGAGCCAACTGACTGATGATGATGATAATTTGAATTATGAATTTAAAAAGTGCCACAAGGAAAAATGAAATAGAATGATATACTGAGTGGATAAAAGTCGACTTAGCACATATAGCAGAATTCACGAAGTCAATTACACTTTGACAGATATGATACAAACTGTAACATAGTACGTACTTGGCAACAGTTGAGAGTATTATAGGCACTAAATGGATTAGTGGTGCACCTACCTAGAAACTCTTATCGTCCTCCAGAGAGACTTTCCTAATTACGTCACCTAGTGACTGAGGACTCAAGCTAAAACAACTTATATAGACCAACTTATGGAAGACACTGATGTCCTACGAGATGTTTAGTTACATGAATTGAAGAGAGTATGCTAGCAAGAGTCATGACGATTATGATGATAGCAATTATTCTAATGGAACCAAAACAAAAAATTTTGAGCTGGAAGTGTGCGTATGAGTACATAAATACTAAAACGGATGAAAAAGGTGTCATGTTTACTATTTATAGGATCGGGAACTCCCTATCCTATAATGAAAAAACGTAAATTCATAAACGTATTTTTGTCTGTACATTGGTTAAAAATTATCATTGTATACATGTATCCTGAAAAGGAAAGTAATTACTAGGTATGTTTAGCTAAAATTGAATTTATTCAGGGCTCAAGAGCTAGTAGCATCATAATAAACCATGTTTGTTTGGGGAACAATTTGTTTTTGTTTTATGTTTCAACATTTTTAGAGGGTAAGATGGAGGCTAGAAACGTTTGAAATAGAATAGTGTTAGTGGAATTGTAAAGATGGTTCTTTCTTACGAATGACCGCTGCATGAGCTCTGTCAATTCTGCCAATAAACATATTTCATACCTGCGACAAAGTGGAAACTTAAGAAAAGATAACAACTCTCTTTTTAGGTATAGGATAATAACTGCAATAAAAATCAATAAGAAACAATTTCCATCTACAGTTTCAAAGAGTAGGACCTTACTGTAGTCACTTATCGACAAAATAAATATCAATATGTGGCAGGTTTGTGCAATCATTATTCCTACAAAGAGACTTTATCTGCAATGTATTATTTTTTATTCAAATACATTGTTATTAAAGTTAGGTGCATGCATGCCTTCAAATATCAATACCTGCGCTTATATTTACTTCATGCCTTTTTTAGCTGTATACTCCAGAAAGTTTTACCATATATTTACTACAAAAAGTCTCCCCGACTCTGTCAAGGGCAGGCGATTCTCATTTATGTAAATTATTTACTTTCGTTTTCATTATATAGAATAGAATAAGAAATAAACTGATAATGTACAACCACTTACTTGCTTGTTTTTGTGGATGCAAAGTGCTTGCAACCGGGTCCCTTAGCCAAGACTTAAAATTCCCAAAAATTGATCGCTTCAAACTGTCTCTCCCTACAGTTCCTTGTTTCGGTATTATTTTCAAACGATCACACCATGCAATACATGTCTTTGTTTATATACCCTCAATTGTAGAATTATCCTTCCAATAATGGAACATCTAATTCTAATATCAGGAAATATTTCAGCAGGAATACTCCCCTAGTCTACCTTTCTATTTATTGTCCACTCAAGCCAATTTTACATTAAAAATCTCCCCCTATGGTCAACAGTTGCAACAGAAGTCAAGGAATCTTAATAAACTGAGTGACGTTTAACTCTATTACTTATTGTTAACATCCACGTCAGTTGTCTCTTCAAGGAACTGCTCATATCTCTGTCTCTCCAAGGGATACCAATTTGATCTTCCAGGGGGCCCATGACAGAAAAACCTGTCCATGCATATCAAAGCACTTGGGGTGTTATTGATTGTCAGAATCAACCAGGTGCCAAATTGTTGCACATCAAGTCCAGAATGACAAAAATGATTTCGAACAGGCTGCAGTAGAAGACTGACACCTTGTTGAGAATGAAAATTAAAATTTTCTTGAAGGATGACATGGTTTCTGCAGATGAGGGATTGTTGCATGTTATAGTTTTTCTACAGATATTCCACTTTGGTGCTGTCAATTTTGCCATACGTCTTCCACAGTTCTCTTTGCAGCAATTGGCGTCCTTGCATACCACACTCGAAGCATACGTTAATGCCGACTATGCAGTAGTTACAGTGATGCTTTTTGCGCTACGTACATATAAATATCTTCCACTTTAGTTTAATATTTCTTTGCTTACTAGGTCCAAGACTAAGTTAAATAATTATCCAGAAGGAAGACTTTGAGTCTAAAATCGAACTAAGTAAGACATGTAAACTCGTTGACTGGAGGAACAATGCAATATGAAGAGGCAAACTTTGTTTCCTTTCAAGTTATCCAAAACCAACCAGAACTCAGACGAATCAGAATAAAGAAACTGAGTATGTGATTTATTTATATAGCTTAGATTAAAATTGGTAGAGAATTAAGGTACACCCGGATAGAGTATCACATGGTTAATCCGCTCCAATTGGTGCTTGGATTCAACCCGGTTCACGAAAGCATGAACAGTCGTAAATGACGCACTAAAGGTTCACCGATGCAGGTGGTCACTGTTGCTGGCCACATTTAAAGCCCAATTAAAGGTACAATACAATGGTAATAATGTTGCCAATCCAAGTTGATCTTTTGCCCAGGAGAACACGTGTGATATCGAGGTTACGTGGATGTGGTCCTGATACAAATTAAACAGGTCCTACATTTGTTATGTGTTTGTAATTCTGAGACGATAATTTACAAGTCCTGTAAATAGGACACTTATTTAACTCCAGTGATTATGCAGCTTTATTAGTCCATCGGTGCAGCAAAAAGACGAAAAAAAGATGCTGAAATTTTATTCATTAAATAGTCAATCTCGCCAGATTCATAATATTAAGCAAAGTAATTCTCACATAATTCTTACTCAAAAAGATTTCTTACCTATACGTACATAGAGATTGATCGATACACAAAACGTTCAATGGGAGTTATTCTCTCAAACCGTAGGAAACACCTCGTAGAGATCTTAGCGAAGATTGAGGTTGTTGTCGGTACTTGAAACGTATTGAAAGTAGAATTGAAGCCGCATATGAAGGACGCTGTCATCAAATCTGTGATAACAAATAATAGTGGAATAAGTTTTCTTGGTCTTGTTTTGTAAAATATCGTTTCCCTATTAATATTTTTAAAGGGGGTCAGTATTCTATCTTCTCAATTCCGTTAAACATCCTAAAATATGATATCTACAAAATTACTTGCTTTTACTGCATCTTACCTCCCATTTTCAGAAACTGGAAATTATTTATATTTAGAGACGTATAATAAATTTGATAAATACCGCTGTAAATGCTGGATAGTAGAGTTTACATATCTACCTATATAATGATGAACTCTCCCGATGATCTGGACGTATGTACGTTTAGCTACTCAGTCAGAGTGAAAGTGGTTGTGTATACCGCCGTACCTTGTACCCTTTACGTGTTGTTCGAAGCATATACAGCGTGACTCAAGTGCGGCAAGGCTGGGGCATCCAAACCCAGGTACAATCCATCTAAAAGGTTCCTAGAGTATCTTCCTCTCCAACGTCCCTCACATGGTCTATGATTTTGAAAGGAAGCTCTGTCAGACCAAGCAGCCTTATGCTCCACTATATACATATATGTTTATCTATATATATTAATATGAATATAAATTCATACATATAAATATATAGAGAGAGAAATAAAATAACTATGAAAAGAGACTAAAATTTCGACTTTATTAGTCTTTACTAGTCACTTTAACTTCTCTCTGTATATATACTTATGTATATATATAAAACCTTATAAAAACAGAACTAGATACATTGCTAAAAAGATATAAAACACTAAAAAAAAACTTGTATAGCAAGTAAGCTTTCGAAACTTATCGTTTCTCACCTCACTCAAAGTCGGAGCGGTACAAGATTTTATAAACAAGTTAAAACAATAGAATATTATACAAGAATGTCTGCGTGCTAAAAGCGATTTATAAATTAAAAGAAATATTTGTGTAGCAGGCAAAATATATACATATATATATATGTATATACATTACTAAGCTGTAATAAAAAAGGAATAAGTGAAATGCTGCAGTTACCTTTGAATTTCATGTCCGTCAGAGCTAAGGTCATGGGTTCAAATCCCGTTAGTAAAATACTCTTCTATTCCTCTAGTATCTATTCAAACATTTACATCTACAAAACACCAACAAGTGCCACTGATAATGTCACTAGAGTGCTCGATGCAACAACTTAGAGACAAATAATGTTAATCAGTGGTAAAAAAATTTGAAAAAGTAAACTACCAAGGAGATAGGGTCACGGGTTCGAATCCCGTTGGTTAAATACTTTTCTTCTTCTCCAGTATCTATTCAAACTAATCCTTCTAATCTTAAGTCCTCTTTTCTCAAAAACAACTATTGATGTATACAAAATGGCTTAATTTTTCCCCAGGTAGTTGCACATGTCCTTTTAGTCAAGTTCTTTAATCCTAGAAGTATCCGGTAGCTTATTTTACTATTTCAAGTTGTACACCCTCTCTTAATGATTACTTACTTAATACTGTCAACTCCAAACTCCATTCTGATGTAGTTACTAAATACTTTGACAATGTTGAGAAGTTCTGTATTTCTGTTATCTTGGTCGGAAACTATCGTTCTTGTAAAATGGATTCTTTATGTTCGATCCCTGTATTTATTACCACAGTCATTTAAGAGACCTTAAAATAGTACCATCGACAGCAGTGGCGAAAGTGGATCTCCCCAGAAGAGTCTACACTTTTATTTCTGTTGTGGGAGATGTTAAGGATCCATCGCATGGTGAAAATTGATAGTAGGTTTCCACGAGGTCATGCCTTCTGTAATCAATTGTATAGTCGGCGGTCACATTCTATATATCTGACGGCAGCTCTCGAGCCAAGACTTTAGTACACTGCTTAAGGCGTTTCTATCGCCTGTTCATGAAGCAGATAGATTTTCTTTGTGGATTTA
>JAAAKL020006219.1:0-18284 GCA_010016065.2 Carybdea cf. marsupialis auct. non (Linnaeus, 1758)
AAAATAAACCATCAACTTTTGTGTAAATGCTTGTCTCTTTGAGAAGCGTGCGAGACTTGGTGAGTCTCAAGTTCGGGTACTTCGGGATTTATAAACCACCATACATAACTTGTTTTGGCTCGGACAACCCGCCCGACCCGATAATGACGATAACAAGACTTACCGTTACATGGAAGCATTGGCCATTTCTGATCCATACGGATTTCATTGATATGAAAAATGAGTTGTCTCCAGGCGTCTGCAGAAAAGAACGATTAAAGGATAGAATGAGTTATAAAGACGAGCGAGGAAGTGAGAGTTTATTGGTGTCTTAGGTCCCAAACTGCAACTGGCATTCAACAAAAAGGTGCGCAATGCATCCACAAATATTAGCAGGGCTGATATGCCTCTTACGTCCCCCGATACGTGAGCTAACCTTCACAAAGGCCCCTTCGCCACCATCTTGTTATGCTTCCCAATTTATACAAATTGTAAATTAACCTAAAATGTACTAAACATTGCACGAAGAGTGTCTTTTAAAAGCGTTTCACTCGACAAAAATAATCGAAATTGGAATATCACATGACTCTGAAATGCAGCACTTATTTCCGATCGATGAGGTGGGTGAGCGGTAACGTCCGAGACCAGATACGAAGGGATACCCTAGGGCCATGTCAGTCTTCCAATGTTTAATTAGGGCATGCACGGTATTTACAAATTGGTTTTAAATCGGGCCTGAATAAAGTCGAAATGAAAGCAAGGTTTTTTAAAATAGCTAGTGAAGTGAGTAGCCAGTATACGTTGGCGATAATGACTAGATATCCTACATATGAAGAAGGTACTCCCTAACACTAGTCTAGGAATCAACTGTACTGAATTTTCTCACTTTAGTATGATAATCATAGCACTATTAACGTCAACGAATTAATTAAAACAAACAAGTAAACAAATAAAAATTTAAAAAACAATGGTTAAAAAAACGCTTATTGCATTTTCCATTAAAAACTATATCAAGTGAGGTGCTTAGTTACGACAACTAAAAATGTTTATTGTACTTTTGAGAATAAACGGTAGTAAAATAAAAACATAAATATACATATTTTAAGATCGCTTCCATTTTAAAAGCAAATGTGTACCCTCTGTATCGTTCGTTTCTCTGTATGAGAAGGAGAATTCTTATCACACAAAGCACTACACTATCGGATCAAAATGAGGCTCTGTCGTCATGGTTATCTTAGCCTTTTCCAGCACTATCTAGCGAACGTAACTAATTCTTTTCTTGCAATTACCAGTAGCCGAGTAATCAAAAACAATATTTGGTACCATTTCTGTGATTAAAATCTTGCCACCTATCTGCGACGCTGATTTGGTTAGAGTACAAACGTGCCCCTAGACTAAAGCTTACGGGCAAACGTAAGCATAACGTGTTCAACTATGAACTTCTAATCAAGGAAAATAGCAAGACATATCGCAAAAATCTACCAAATATAATGATCCGGAATTCAGATCGAGTTTTGTGACAGGCCGAAAAAATATGTTTGCCAAAGTTGGCCAAGTTAGGCTGCAGCCCTAAAACCCCATGCTCGCGCTCCTGTGCTTGAAGTTCAAAGGCACTAATTTAAAATTAAAAGGTCAAAATACAGTTCGTCATTCAAATGTTTTTATTTCTGAATTACGTTTCCAAAAGTTATATGTGAATTCATTAAAATTAGGCTTGGATAAGTCGATGCGATCGGCCAATGTATGCAGCTGAATAAATGAAATAAAATGTATATATATACGAACAATTACCATTGTGGCACTCCTGATCAGGACAGTTGCCCTACTATTACTAAGCCATCGGCACAGATAATCATCATAATGGAATTGTTAAATCTGTGATAATATCCCTCATTCCCGAATACTTGCAACCGACTGATTGTCCGTAATGCAACGAGCAAGCTGAGTGGGAAACCTTGTGATTGGCTGCCCTCTCAAGGAGGTGACCTAATATCTTAATGCAATTTTTGTATGAATTTCTCTAAATAAACATGTTGTAATGAAAAGAATGTTATGGTGCAAAGAATTCGCAAATGTATACAACGTTAGGTGGCCGGACATGGAGTCAGTTTGAAAAATATCTAAACACGCGTGACTTACCTTCAAGGGAGCCAGACTCCACTCTCCATCCTTCCTCATTCTTTATCACCACTCTGTAATTGGACAACTCCTTTCCCTTTTCTCTTCCCAGTACAATTTTAAGCATTTCCGAAAGCCGTTTATTTTCCATTCTCTGAAGTTTCCGCTTTTTGGCAATTTCAGAGGTACCATTATAAAGTCTCCTTCTTTTAACAACAATATCCTTCACTGATTCCTTCCCTTTGTGTATCGCTGTATCAGTTACACTCGGTACCTTCGAACTACCCGACAACCCAGTCTGACCTGTCGAGGTGTCACCCATAGAATGCAATGACAAATGTGAAGATGTCTCGGTAATTAAGGGTGTTTTCTGTGGGTCAGTCAACTGGCAACTCAAGTTTTTATCTCCGGAGCTCAACCTTTTGAGTTTGGGAGCACTACTTTTCGTCTTGCTCAAAATTTTAATCGACTTCAGTCTTCGTTTTCCTTCCCTCATTTTACTATACAAATCTCGTTCTTCTTCCAACGCTCTCTTCCTCTTCTGTGGGCCAGAAAGTGCCTTCTGGCCTTCAGCGCAGTTGAAAAGCGTTATGGGCACGCGATCCAGTTGATTAATGTTCGTAATCCCGCACTCCATTTTTGCTATCACTGGCATATTTCCATTATAGTTCGGAGGAGACACAACAGAAACTGCGCTAGCCGCGTGATGAGGAGCAGCTACAACGGGTGATGGATGTGACGTTTTCCGCACGAGTGCGCGTTCGGTTCCATTATCCGATATAGAATGACTACTACCCATTACATTCCCATTGCCATAACCTGTCGCAATATTGACAGCAATACCAGGCTGTATAATTGCGGGTGCTTTTACAACTGCATATGGTAAGGCCGCCTGATTTGGTTGCAAAGTTTGATAATGTGGTACAGTTGTAAGGACGCCCAACGTTGGCTTTACCTGTGGAACAGCATTGTGGTAGTTCATACTGGACTTAGAAGATCCCTGTTGTTTTCCACTCTGATTATGCAGATAATCTGTCAGAATAGTGCTGGTGGTCAAGTTTTCCTCTACACAAATAAACTTCAAAACTGATATCAGTCTCTGAAGCTCTTCTGCTTGCCACTTTGACAACTCGGCAATTAACAAATCAATCAGAATGATCTGACTTGCGTTGCTTCCTGTCACAACATCCTTTAAACCGGACGTTTCTAAAATATGATTCAGAGAGCTAGGCTTAATTCCGAACTTACTCAGTAAGGTGGGATAGCATAGGAGCTGATCCCTAATGGTATTCAGTAGTGAAGTAACAGACGGGAAAATTTGCGTGCTAACAGTTGGGTTTGTTATTAACAAAGTTGTGGGCTGCTTTCCATGTGGAAGTAAATTGCGATAAGAATGCAATGGTATTTTATTCGCTACTGTATTTTGATTCAGTGTGGCTAAGGAAGTAGCTATGTTTAATTGGCTTCGGAATAACGCATGTGAGTCTACACCAACGCTTGTAGGTGTGGGAGGTACAGGAAGAATTTTGCGGTATCCACTGTTATCTGTTTGTATGTTACGCGAGCTGGAGCACGAAAGTCCCCCTTCAGTGCTCTTGTACCTGACATCGTCTGACTTATTTGGAAGTAATAACTGTGGCCACACACTACCGACTGCATGATTCTGTACGCTAGCCGTTTTCATATGCAGCTTGCCTTCTGAATGCGACGCTTGCTTTTTCTGACCGGCCATAACGATTTTTAGTTCCGGCGTCCCAACGGACGTCGTGTCAATTGCAGTCTCGGTGACTCGACTGGTAGTAATCGAACTACAATTAATATCCTGTGAAGACTGTAAAGGTATTGAACTGAGCGGCCACTTATCCTGACTCAAGTTGGTATTGCTGCTTTTCGGCATGGGGTAGTCCGGACGACTGATTTTGTAACTAGATGTTGGGAAAAGGTTTTTCCGGACACCATTCAGTTCTTTTAAACCACTGGACGATGCATATGGTAAGCTATCAGTTTTCGTTGTAGAAAGCGTATTCGTAATTCTTCTCCCTGGACAAGCATATATTACTCCAGCGCTATTCGACGTAACACTACAGTTTGAAGCAACAAAACTATCAGTCGCACGGGACGATCCTATACTCGAGCAGGATGTCACTGGCCGTAATTTTGGGGCGTTTGCAGAACCAGTTCGACCACTAGCATTAACATCTTTGACTACCGAGACTCCAATTTTATTACATTTTGTATTTGAACAAGAGCGATCACTAGTTCGACCCCTTCTCTTTATACTACTACAACTGCGAACGTTTGTTTCATTCATATATGCTGATTGGCCATTACACTGTACTTCTGCGTCGCACAAGATTACGTTTGCATCTTCACTACTGTGCTGAATCGTATGTCCAGTCATACATAGATCGCTTGTATCTTCCACCGTAGTGTCATCCTTATCTTTCTCTCGTTCCTCTATCAAGCAGGTATACCTGCATCGCTTTCTTGGGTCACTTGTACTCCAAAATATACGGCTGACGCTAAAAACGGGGACCCAGAAAATGAGATATGAACACGAAATTCAAAACGAGGAATTTTACAGACCAACAAGCAAGAAATAAGCAAAACAGAGTAGCAATAACCGTAACTGAAGCAAACGGGTCATACACAACAACAACAAAAATATCAGAAACAAAAAAACCCTAAAATGAAATAAGTAAACGATTGTGACAATACAAAACCAACACCGTTGAGCTGACAAAAAGAGAAACCACAACACGAATAATTGACGTTATAAAGTTGATCAGAAATCATCTGAATACTTCATGAAACAGCTCATATTCTAAAAAGGTCCATATCCTGCAGCCATTTCATAATACACAGTCTCAATAAAGCTAAAGATGAACAAAAGTTCCCTTCAACAATTGACTGTAAGATTACTTTGGTAATTATCTAGGCGATGTTGTTGATCCATTAATAGATTTTTATTCCCACTCAGCCAAATACGACGATAAAACCAAAAGAAAACTCTACAACTCTAAATTGGTTTAAAGTCTTCGATTATCAGACAGTTATCAATGGCGAAGAACACTCCGAGTAACTATAACACTCTGATAAGCAGACGTTTGCTAATGCAAATATACGTCAAGACAATTGTTAAATTTATTCTTCGGCATTTCTGAGTCAGCTGAAGTCATTATGGCTCCATTTAATAACAACATCTTTAAAGTGCACCTCCATTGGTCACAAACATTTTGATATTTTGTTCATTTTGTTTCAATGAATGGAACCGCCACGTTAGTTTCGGTCTCACGTACAGTTTTCCGTAGTCATACGTGATTCTTTAACGAACTTTTTCCAGAACGAGGCAATTTTTGACGTCATAAGGAACAAGGAAGTTCAGTTGTTGATGCTGAAAAATTCAACACGAGGCAAACATGTCGGCGCCCTGCAGTAGAGTTTCAGCTCTTTTACACGGTTTTACGTGAAGTTCACTCAACGTACGGCAAAAAAATAGACGGAGGCTTTTCAGGTCAGTACAATAAGCGAAATAACAAAACATTCCTGACCACTGGAGGTAGACTTTAACATTAGTAACACCAATATTAACATATTATATTAACAATTTAAATTGCATTTACCTACCTACACAATATTCTGATAAATTCATATTAAGGTATTATAAAAGTAACATACCGGTAACCCATCGGTATCAGAGCTTGTTTTGTATCTGATGCTGCATCAAGGTGTCCTAGTCGGTGTACCACTATAGAACCTGCAGAAGGAGGTTGCAATGTAGAGACTAGTTGTAAAAGGAAAATGGTACGACAACTCGGAAAAGAATCACTGAAATGGACGGTCCGAATATCTCAATTCTTTATCATGATGTATCATCCCAGGCTGGTATGAGAAAAGCCCCACCCACCCGCTATCTCTTTATTCTCTCTCATTTTTCCTTTTTGAAAGATTGAGCCTGTCATAATTGCAATAGATGGCCCCACTCCGGCAAGATTCAATTATTTCTAGGAATTTCTAGCTCAGGTAGGGAATTAAGGGGTAACGATAGCTAAAAGGCCAAATTTTATAGAATAAAATGTTGCCCAAATGTCGCGCAGACGCCTTGCCAACGTGCTAAGCCGATGATTCTGAACCCTTTTCCTTCTTCGTACCCCTTCCGAATCAGCAAGGAGTTTCCTTAACCTTTAACAATTTCACTAAGCAGTTCTTGCAACTCCTTGCCGAAACAACAAAAATCAATATCGATCTCAAACTCAAATAACAAAATCTGAAATGTGTTCCTATACTAGGCACTTTCATAACTTATGATAACGAAATGAACTACGGGTTACTTTTGAATTTGACAAAAAAATACAGCATAGCCCTCCCCTAAAATGAAGCAAGAGATGTTTACAGCATCCTAGCATCCTTTAAGAACCCATTCCACGACCTTATTGGAGCAAGTACCACTGGCACTAGTAAAGAACCACTATGTTAAAATTTACGTCAGATGCCCGAAAAACACTTATGTTTCCCAGTTGTCTGCAAAATCTACACAAGAAAAAAATCTGACATGGTGAAGGGTGGTGGGGGAGAGACTAAACCGAATTCTCCACTGGCCACCTCACTGGATACGATGACGTGATAAAGTAATCATTTGAGCAAATACAAGCTTTCCATAATTTCTCTTTCTACCATATTCAACTGACATCAAGGCTTAATCTGTGGAGCAAAGCATCTTTCCCAAGGCACCGTGACACCGTGAACGCCTTGAAAGGAACTCATAAAACTAAATGAGGACTTCATGGTATTCAAATCCATGACCATTCAGTCATGAGTTCAACGCTGTCAAACTTGTGCTTTGTAGGCTCCAGCATTTTTCTCCACATTCACTTCCATGACACGAATACGAGACCACAGGGCAGGCAAAGGCTAAAAGTTAGAGTTTTAGTAAGAATCTTCTATTCTATGAAAGTCAATATTATATGGGACGCTAAAGAAGAAATGTACAACGTTTTCCAGAATAAAAATGAAACATGGAAAGAAAGATACAATTCTGCATTCAGTAAATGGAACTTGATTAAAAGCTGAGGAAAAGATGAATCAACTCTTCAAACCATCGATCTTGTCTCATAATGACATGAAGTGCCATAACTGAACAATTTTACTCAAGCCATAACATCCATCAGGGACCAAGATGACTGTGCTATGGGTACGCTTGCTGTAAACGTCCGTGATCTGCTTCTAAACAAGCCCTTTCAAAACAGTGACAACCCACATAAGGTTTCGACGAAGAAAGAGGACGGAAAAGCTAAAAAATTGACAAGTGCTATTCACCAAGGGAGCCAACGCACGTGGTGCTGATAAAACGTGTGTATATCAAATATAATATTTGGGAGTCATTAACCTTACCTAACTACAGTCTACAATGAAATTTGTACAGTCTACGATGAAATTTGTACATTCTACGAATTTTGTTTGCGAGATGCCGGGATGTCACAACATTTCACTTCGGGGTCAGTCCAGGGTCAACAAGCCCACCCTCCATCAAAGAACACCCTGTCATGTTTAATTTAAATTGTTTCGATAGTAAATCATAGCAAAGAGCATTCACACCTCTCCTCCCCGCAAGTCGAGTTTCAATGACCCTTAAACAGCTACATCCGTACAATCATGCCCCTCATAATTGTAACCATTCAATAGCACAATAATGTAGATATGTGTCAACGCCTTGAAATAAAATTCAAACGAATAAGTCATACAATTCATTTTCTAAAAATCTTCATGACGATTTCATACTACCTAAAACGTACCAGAAAATATCCTTATGCTCTTCGGTTCTACTCCTTGTTGATATTTTTTTAACGATTTGGTTCGTGACAGGTCAACCAGTACTCTGCGTTCAACGCCGAAGTCTGTTTCCGACATGATGAGCTAAATAGAGAAAAAGGAGGAGAAGGGACGAGTTACGAACTTGGGACCAGATGACCCATCGATTTGGGGTTACATGGGAAGGGCTACGATTACTTGAGTCAAGGGCTACGATCACTTGAATCAAGGGCTACGTAAGCTACGGTGGATTATTTGGTTCTCTGTCGCTATCATTCACGGCAATGTAAAGCTGTACTTTACTTGTGTCAATTTACTCTTCTGTGGAGTAAAACACGTCCCTTGGCATTGGTGACGACCAATGCACATATGCGATACGGTAACATAACTGATACGGTAGTAGTAGACATCTAGACAGACATTTTTTCAGAGGAAAGTACATATATGTTGTCTCAAGATCAAAAGCTACGAAATTATTGTAGGAGGGGAGAGGGTTATTTGTTATGTCTATGGTTCTGCATTTAAAACTTTACCGGTATAAACTGTTTGTATATGCTCATTTTAAAACGCTAGCTAGTCATTTCGTAGATATAAGTATACATGAGCTATTTCCTTTTCCACTACGTACGATTCCCACTGTTTTTACCAGTTGAATCACTTTGAACAGGGGAGTGGGATTAATGAAGGGTACAACGAGATGAGTTATTACATCAAAATAAAAACAAAAGCAACTTAACAAAAACAACTATAAAACCCAGTAAACGATAACGGTAAATATTGAACTGCATTGCTGCTCACTTGTGACCCTAACTTTTAGTTCCACTTGGACCTAATACTGTTACTTCAGCTCTGAAACTGAATGCTCACTTCATGTATTTGGAAAACGCATATCACAATCCAGGGCCTGGGATATTGACACGGTATTGATATTTAGAAGGCAATGCCGGCATGTAGAGACAACAAGTAATGTGGATGATGCATGTCGAATTTCTATTGTCTATGTCGGCATATGGAGAGAGTGAGATTTTACTTTGCATCGAAAAGCTGGGCTTCACAGCGGCTAAAGTGGGCAAACATTGCCGAAATTCCCTATACGTCGTCGGTGAAGTGTATGGTCTTGACAAAATTAGAACTACGATGATGTCATATTTTTTTGAGACAATTCTCATTATACGGTTTTACTTGTGAAGGGTCAGGTCCAAGTGACCTTCATTTCTAATAGACAGACTGTAGTCCGACGACATTCGCGAGACTTGTGTTACAGCACTTGAGTTCCATCAGTGTGAGGGCAGTCCAGGTTGCTCAATACCCGCTCGTTCTTTTCTTTACCTTTTGACCTTAATTGACTCCGAAAAAGATGTTTTTTAACTTTTTATTGACCTTAATCGACTTTATTGACTTCAAGGCTAGTAATCAGAGTCGGCATAATATATAGAAAACATTCAAGAGAAGCAGATATCCATCAGTATATTACGAAGCTGAAGGGCCGGGTTACGTGGACATGGTAGCGTGGGCTCTCAGTTATCACCTCCCCATCTACGCGAAAAAGTGAAATAGGTATGAATCGCTTAGTATCAAAGACAGAATTCCACTTACATCTTTCTTCACTTTGTGACTATGCTGCTTACAATACGCTTTCTTGTCATCTTGAAATACCATCTGCGCATGCCTTCGAAACAAAACGAAAATACAATCTAAATACAGCAGGCCACAACAACAGACCACAAAATTATATACATTATGTTCATGGACGTCTTGACATTCTCCGTTTATGCTTGTATGCCTGCTGTTAAGCTCACTGGCCACAAGTCAAGTTGAATAGTCTGCAGGGTAGTATTGATGAAGTGACCCCACATGGGCTATAGGCATTGCACTTAACTTTCCAACTAGATGGGCCTTTAATGCCTTTGATACGAGCTTTATGCCATGACGTGTTAAGTTTCGACAGCAAGATATTTGACCCGAAACTTTAGAATACAACGAAGAAATTGCTACTTTTTGTCTCACGAACTGTTTATTAGTACCTTGTCCGTCTGGTTTGTTGCAACACAAGGTCAGTCAAATCTGTCGATAGCAACATATTACATTTAAAATTATCACGTAACCATTGACATCAGTGGTCATTAGGCTTTTGGCTTCAACTTTCTTTCTGGTCTTCTTTATAGTTCCTAGAATACATCTGCCCGGTCACTTTCAGTTCGAATACATTAATGTCTCAACCAGAAAGTTTACCGACACTTTCTCAAGCTTCAACTGTCCAGAAGAAACTTGTATACATACTGTTGTAGAAAGATATTTGCTAACCATCCACTAGGTGCACATAGATGTGCTGGGAAAGTGTGACGTCACGATTTTGAAAATTTTTAAATTATGGAAAAATACTCACTTTTTCTGTTCCCTTATTAGTAAGAATGTCCATAGCCAAAATTGAAAGTGTTGGCCTTTTCCAACATCGAGATATCTGCTTTCAAAGTTTTAAATCTTCCTAACAAAACATTATCATTTGATGCTGGTTCCTAACGTAAGGAACCAAGGAATATCAACAGAGTATTGACCAGAGGAATTATAAATTTAAGCGCCTCTATTTTAAACACTATATACACTACAGGTCTGGCATTTTGGGGGACATCCTATTCCATGGTTGACTTTAGATATCTGAAGTCAAATCTTACTATTTCCAAAACTTTTGATTTGTGACGTCATCACTTTCCAAGCGTATTACAAGAAGATAAAATATCCCTACCGTTAAAAACGCACAGTTTGGATGTACCTTAGCGCATACTTACGAGGGGACAGAGTTGACTCTCCAGTGTTATTTTAATTCATATGCGTTTTAAGGGTGAATGAGAAGAACGAGTGCGAGACATGTGGAAATGTCTGTAAGTTGAAACGAGCGATAACATATCGTACACTACTTTTAAAGTTTAATGCAGCCGATGTAAATATCTACATAATAACGTTCCACAGACATCGCGGGATGTAGACTGTCGGTAGTAGCTCCTCTTTCTGAAAGCCAATTTCGGCTTACACTGTATGACGTCCAATAATTAAGCAACTTTACTACAACATCTCTCCCCTCCCCCCAAAGCCCTAGCTTTAGCACTTCAAAATTCTGTTGAAATAATTTAAAACTAGTCTTCCGTTTAAAACATCTACCAATCATTTATTAAGCTTTTCGCCATGCCCTGCTCTCAATGTTTTACGTTTTGACTCAAGTAGATCAGTGACACCCATTCTCGGCCCAAAATATGAATCTGTTACTGACGCCATTTTCTAACCAAGAGAAGGTTAAAAAGTCTGACAGAACTAGCAGTTTTGTTGGGGGCTCACAATTATCTTGCCCCATAAAAATCCAAGACAAGTATTCGTTGAGAAAGAAATATTAGTATGTTAAGTTTGAATTTAGTTATGAATATTGCTCCAATTATTTTAGGTAGAGGATACAAATTCAAAGATGTCAGCGTTTCCATTAGTAAAATTGACGCTGCAAGGGTGCCTGGGGAATAATGATTTATGATAATTCCATAAACTATATCTTAACATTAACGCCACATCAAATAGTGTCATAGTGTTGTACAAAAAGAAGAACAAAAATGTGCGTGCCACGATAAACCAAAAAATACCTGCTACATTCGAAGTGATACTTTAACGGGCATCTACTTGAACAGCAGCCGACTGTTGCACCATACTGCTGACAAAGATCACATTTCTGCAAGAAAAGAAAAACGAAAACTTAAAAACAAACTACTCGGAGTTACGACAGCTTAACTGGGAGATGTACAAGGTTTGAATTTTTTTAACAACGGAACAGTACTCTTGCGTGCCAATATTGTAGGGGCTGGTTAAATTCCATTTTCTGGAAAATTTCACTACCAATTTCATTTTATCATGAATTTTATTATCCTCGTAATTAAAATTTTTTGCGGGACTACTAGCCCCCCTCTTATTAAGACCCCCCATAATTGGGTCTGCAGGATAAGAAAAGAAACAAAGTGTAAAACTAATGAAACTTCTTCTTTTTTACTAGTCAAACAAGTCAAAGCAGTTGGCTTCCTCTTTGTCTGCTGAAGGAGTTGCTTCTTTATTCAAGCATTGGCATAGCTCTTGAAGCTGCTTCTGGCTTGCTTTTTGAAGCTGAATGCATCGGCGACGAGCTTCAGCAACAGCATTTTCCACTTTCGCGAAAAACAGCATCATGTGGGTGCTGCATCGTCTTTTTTCTTCACGGAGCATCTCCCGCATTTCCCTCAGGAACTCCATATCAACGCTACTAATCGCAGTGGATGTAGCAGTTCTTACGATCATTTGGTTTAAATTCAACTTTGAATTAAGTATAGATGGAAGTGAAATTTCGAAGAAAACGCAAATTAGCCCCCTTATTGTTCACCCCCCCTTTTACAGGTAATTTTCATTTCCACGAACCCGCCCGTCTATTGTGAACCCTCCCTTTTAATGCATATTAGTGGAAGCAATACCACCCCCTTCTACTACACCCCTCTGCTATAAAATCCCCCCTACAATTAGGCACGCGAGAGTATTGTCCATTAACACACCAATTACAAGTCTACGCGATCACGCGTAATTACAAAAAGGAAAACCAAGCTTGCGATTCTCAAAAAGGTATTATCTGCTTTCTACAAACGAGGGGGCAAGCGGTGTTGAACGGGATTAGAGAAAAGGGGCAACTATTATCCACCGCAAAGGAGTCCCTCCTTTAATCATTACAGTGTGGCAATAAAGGCAATACGGTAGTTCACATGGTAAGAGATGATTGCCTTTTGTAAGATTCAATTATCTTCGCATCAGGTTTGTGAATTGAGTAAACGATATTTGCATTTCAGTGCACTTCTCATGAATTGCATCCCCTTAACGAGGCAAAACTCGTAGACAAGCACGATACCCACCCGAAGCGGCTAAATTGGGGGTGGCAAATCACCGCTGAATACCTAACTGCCGAAAAGGATCATGTGGTGATACGTCAGTGAGAGCATTTGAAGTGCCATTGCTACTGAAATGCTAGGGCTGTGGGGTAAACAATTTTAATGGGTGTTTAACTGTGCAAGGCATATCAAGAGTGCTTGTTTAAGACAAGGGTAACGCCGAAACCCCCAAAACTTTCAAAAGTACCCTTCAAAAAGAGATCGATTTCACCTCTTTAAAAAGGGCTGACCTAAACCTTGACGTTTTAATTCGAAATTGAAAAAAAAAGAACTATTCAAATGCAGGGTATATAATATTCCATTTAGATGGTAACAACCAAAACCTTGCTCTCATCTTACCAGTTTATTTCCTCTGCTTATCGCGGTCTGGACATTCTGCAGTCGACCATGTTTATCCTCAAATACTTCTGCTGACCAAAGAGCACAATTGACATGCACCCATTCATTCATACCAGCTAGAAGCAATCGTCCGGCCCAGTTTTCATCTCGATCGCCATGTTGGTTACAAAACAAACACCTCCTGTCATCATCCTGACGAAAGAAACAACGGAAAAAGAATGTACTGCAAATTAACTATGTCGATCACTTCTATTGAAATCGAGACTCAAAGTAGGTCTACGTTACTCTGTTCCTAGACACAACTTACTTGGCTCAAATACTTATGAAAATATGCGGGGGGAAAGTGATGACGTCACAAATGAAAAGTTTTAGAAATAGTAAAACCTGACTCCAGATATCGAAAGCCAACCTTGGAATAGGCTGCTTCCCAATGTAGCAGACCTGTAGTGTATATAGTGTTTAAACTAGAGGCGCTTGAATCTCAAAAATCTCTGGTCAAAACTCTGTTAATATTCCTTGGTTCCTTAAGTTGGAAACCAGCATTAAATTAAGGGTTTTGTTAGAGAGATTCAATACTTTGAAACCTGATATCTCCGTGTTCGGAAAGGGCATCGATCTCAATTTTGGCCATTGACCTTCTCACTAATAGGGTAACATGAAAATTGAGTTTTTTCCCCTTAATTCAAAAACGTTCAAAATCGTGACGTCGCACTTTCCCACCGAATTCCCAACATCGACGAGATGAAAGGAACACAAACACACTGCGTAGTCTGATGATCAAAAATGTAAAACATCATATAATATTTTATAGCTGAAAGGAGGGAATAAAGCTAGAGTGATCAACTGACGAAAAGAAAAACTGAGCATTGTTTGAATTCTTAACATTGTGATGATATACGAAGACGACGCAGGTAAATTTAAACCTGCGATTAAACAATTTATTTATATTTCTAAGGGTCTATAGTGTATTCCCATGCGGAACTACAAATATAAATATAGTTTCATTTTAAAATTTTCTTTCGTCGGTACGCTTCATATCAGGCTGCCATAAAAAATGAACGTAGTATTACAGACCCATCCAGTGTGTACAATGCATCGGATGGCTACAAGAAGGAGATTAACAATAAACTTGCACGACACAAAATAGGGTGCTAAAGGACAACAACAAAACAAAGAGAGAACTACGAAATCAAGCCAGTTTTGGGCAATTTTGGCAGTATACAAGTGGGAACAGGATGGATGCGCCATGGATGATATGAACAGATTGGATATCGCATGGGGGATGCGAACAGAATGGATACAGCATGGAGGATATGAACAGAATGGACACAGCATAAATGATGTGAACAGAATGGAAATGGCATGGATGATATGAACAGATTGGATATCGCATGGGGGATGTGAACAGAATGGATATGGCATGGATGATATGAACAGAATGGATACAGCATGGAGGATATGAACAGAATGGATACAGTATGGAGGATGTGAACAGAATGGAAATGGCATGGATGATATGAACAGATTGGATATGGCATGGAGGATGCGAACAGAACGGATGCGGCATGGAGGATATGAACAAGATGGATACAGTATGGAGGATGTGAACAGAATGGAAATGACATGGATGATATGAACAGATTGGATATGGTATGCAGGATGTGAACAGAATGGATATGGCATGGATGATATGAACTGATTGGATATGGCATGGAGGATGTTAACAGATCGGATGCGGCATGGGCGATATGAACAAGATGGATACAGTATGGAGGATGTGAACAGAATGGAAATGGCATGGGCAATATGAACAGGATGAATATGGCATGGAGGATGTGAACAGAATGGATATAGCATGGAGGATATGAACAGAATGGATATAGCATGGATGATATGAACAGAATGGATATGGCATGGGTGATATGAACAGAATGGATACAGCATAGAGGATATGAACAGGATGGATACGGCATAAAGGATCAGAACAGAATGGACACGGTATCAACAGGCTACATTAAAATGTCACACTTTAATTAGAAACGTGTATGAATTACGGTGAAAATTGTTTGGTGTGTAATAGATGCACAGAAGGCTAGAATTCTTACAACTCACGCTATCAGGAATGAACATCTGTACCATCTAGCAATGTTGGAACAAAAACTTTCACGCGGGCGCCAATTTTTCACAATGTCCTAGATAGAGCGACCCAAGTAATGCACAGTATGTATTATTGGTTAAGGTGTAAATCCACATCGTTATGAAGTTCTAGAGACACGTCGTCTCCGTCAGCAACGGGAATCACATGATCACAAATGTCCGGGCCATTTGGCATGAAAAAAGATTATCATGGCAAATTACAGTAAGATTTTGTTAATTTCGAATTGGCATGAGCGAGAATTACGTATTCAAAATCCGTATTTCACTAGCATTTGAGTAAAAATAAATACCTCGTATCCTGGTGTTGATGGCGTTAAAGGTTCGATTGTGTGACCTTTGGATGGCACTGGGCTTGCATTTCTGGAGCTGGGCGTTTTTTCACCATCATCCATCAACACGTCATTGTCGGCAATGTCATTGGTGTCTGGCAAGGCTTCTTGTGGCAAATCCCTTGATTCCTCTGGAACAGTTTGATCACTTGACTCTACTGGCAAGGGTAGGTCCTGTGCTTCCTCTGGCAGGAGTCCATCCTGTGCTTCCCCTGGCAAGAGTCGGTCCTGTGCTTCCCCCGGCAAGAGTCGGTCCTGTGCTTCTTCGGGCAAGAGTCGGTCCTGTGCGTCCTCTGGCAAGAGTCGATCCCTGGATACTTCTGCTAAGTACGTACGCTTTTCATCATTGTTCTTGTTTAGTTGGTCGACGGCTTCCGACGCTTGAGCAGTACGGTCATTGATATTATCAGTGCGCTCATCTACGTCATCTGTACGTTCATCATTGTTGTCAGTTTGATCATCATTGTTGTCAGGTGAGGGCGATCTGTTTTCATTTGATTCTAGTTGATCAAAAATATTCCATTTGGTACTACTGAGAGTATCATCGAATAAATTACCCCTCATCGACTGGCATGTATTGTTCTCTAAATCATCCTCACGTGCATTCAATCCATCAGATAATTTGCCTAACAACAACTGCTCTTTTAACGGCGAAGATGAATCGGCACTTGGTACGTCAGTTTTGTTTCCCTCAAATTTGTCCTTTTCTTGGCCACAATAGGTATGATCAAGTACAATTGCAGCTACAGTGCTTGGAGACTCGGGAGTATCCACTGGCATCTCCTCCGATTGGTTACTTGAGCGACGGATGTTACTTTTCTCTAATTCTTGGATTTTGTACCAAGGGAACATCTGCTGCATGTACTAAATACCACAAAGAAAAACAATATTACAAAATAAACTCTTTCAGCGCATCAACACAATATGAAGTATGTGGATTCCAAAATGAGGACTATATTACTAATTGACGGGCCTGGACCCAGAGCTCCGATTCCATCTGGCTCCAGTGCTCTACCCCCTACTAACTGATATGACAAGTAAATAGAAATGTATCATGGAAAACAATGTATCATGGAAACTGAGGAGTAAAATCTATTCCTTCTAAAATAAATGGACGTGTCTGTGGTCGATTGCGGCAATAAAATATAACAAATTATCTTAAGTTGATTGATATTTGAAAATTGCTTTTAAAAAACTTCTGGCATTAATCTTTTCCCTAAAGTCCATCAACTGCGCCAAAAGAAAGTTCCCTATCACAGCGTATTGAATTCGAGGTCCGAGAATTGATAAGTGGTACCTTAAAGACGATAAGTGAAGCTAGGGGACAGGAGCTTAAAAAGGCTGCTTCGGGCCTCTAAATCCTTGCAGTACTTCCAAACGTTCTGGTAATGGCTTTCGCTTGGGGCTCAGAACGACCAAAAGGCCCTAGTTCCGATCCTTAGGCCCCATCAATGACAGGGTCATACTGTTCACCATTCATGATAACATGCCAATCTCCTCTCGAGCACGTCTTTGCCGCTTCAACAAATATGCCAAATTCACAAATATTTTACCTGCCTCCTAAATAATGCAATCTTGACGTTTTGTATTTCCCTGGTCTTTTAAATGATAGTTCCCTTGACATATTAACTAGCTACATTACAACCAAGCAGTAAATCTCAACTCTGACTAATAAGTAAGTATAACTTTCACCAGGTCTAAGCTGTAACTTGAAAATAAGGCTTTCCTACAGATTCTCATAGGTATTATGACTCCGGGACTTCTAAATTATTCTAGTATTCTAAAGTATTCTAAATTAAGAAAAATTAAGAAAAACTGATGTTTTCTACAATTCAGTAACGATTCCATCGAATAAAGAATAAAGGAATCTTCATACAAAGAAGCTATACACCGAAATGGTGTTTTCCCTGAGTTTTAATACTGAGACGTGCCTATTTCTCCATCATTTGATGAATTTTCCCCTGAATGAGCAATGCGTGGTGACTCAAAATCTTAAAACTGCCGACATCAAAGAAAGACATGGGTATGTGGATGAACAAATGGAACGTCAGTCATTTTTTAATCTTTCACCGATCAAAATAACCTGAATGTTTCTATTGCATCATTGACTGACAAGAACCGGATATGGTTTACGATGTTTTCCCTGCATTTTGGGAAAACAGACAGCTTTTCAGGCTTTCAAGAGCACCTTGCAGCCACCTTGTAATATTTATAAACAAAGCAGATTTCTATTAAAGTGCCAATACCAACGTACACGAAAGAACACGAGTTTCAATAAGTTTGCGTTGATGGATTTTCCTTGCTTCGACTCTTGTCTCTCCACATATCGCTCTAGCACCTGGAAGCACTCTTTTGCGAAGTCATCCTTAAAGAAAACAAATGTTGAAGGTCTTTTACTAGTCACAATTACAGCACAAAAACATACAATAACACTGACAAAATTTCTCGAGTAGCTCATGATGAGATTCTGTCTCTAAAAATAAACATTCTCCCTGTTTTTCCCCGATCAAATACATGTATATTCCATTAATAAAAACTTTCCAACCTCTCCCATCCAGTTGGGGAGGTTCTTAGGAAATACTTTATACTGTTTGGGGTACCAGTAATTTCGTAC